>JAODAL010001196.1:0-244181 GCA_025379985.1 Phyllomedusa bahiana | reverse complement strand
CATTTGGGCCGGTAGTAGAGCGGCTTTTCTGAAAGCCTCAAAGATCCTTCACTGGGCGGAGCACTTAGTTCCGTTCTTGACAGCGATTTTCATTCCAGGGGCCGAAAACTAGTTGGCCGATCGTCTCAGCCGAGCATCGGACGATCTTGGATAGTGGGCCCTTATACCAGAGATTTTTCAGCTTCTCTGCCAGAGGTGGGGCACACCAGACATCAATCTGTTTGCGTCTTCCCTCAATCATCAGCTCCCGAGATATGTATCCAGGACCTGAGATAACCTGATTCTCACAGCGGATGAACTGGTTCTACCATGGCGTCTGTTTGCTCTGATCTACCTCTTCCCTCCCTGACCCCTGCTGCATTCTCGTTGCCCTAGATTGGCCCCACAGGGCTTGGTACGAGGATCTCGTCGACCTATTGGCAGATGCCCCTTGGCCCCACTTTACCACAGCTGCTTTTGACGGCGTGGCTATTCAAATCACAATACTGAAATCTCGTGGCTTGTCAGATACAGCCATCCAGACCATGATTCGAGCACGTAAGCCTCAATCCTCCCGGATCCATTCCCGCACCTGGAAGGCCTTTTTTGCCAGGGGTTTCACCCATTGGTATGTTCCATTCCTAGGGTGCTTTCTTTTCTTCATTGGTCTTGGGCCTCCATCCCTGAGAGGTTAGATTTCTGCCCTCTCGATTCTGTTCCAGCACAAGCTGGCTTTCCGCCCTCAGGTTAAAACCTTTATGCAGGGAGGAAGGGGTGGGGGGGGGGTAAATCGCTCGTTCCGTCCCACCAGGGCCGAAGAAGCCGTGGGATTTAAATCTCGTCTTGAAGGCCATGCAGTCTTCACTGTTTGAGCCTTTGGTTATGTTCACATGGTGTAACTGTGGCGCACATTTCGCCGCGTATTTGCGCTTTATACATAGCTATAGCTACAGATGTTGTTCTCACAAAAAGCTGTTTTTAACCCCTTAAGCATGAGGCCTGAAAAGGCCTTACGTACCGGTATGTCCTGCGATTGTGCGGCCCCCACTTAAGAGCCCCCATGATTGCAGCATTGAGACCAGCTGTATATTAAATAGTCTCCAGAGTGTGACTTTTGATCACTATATTTACTATTTTGCCATAGGCAAACTTGAACTCTATCAGTTCTCTATCTATAAAACACTAAAACGTAACTTTTTTTTATGTATAACGCTTAACCTCTATACACACTATTTAAAAACCTGATTTCTAACCTCACCATTGAACCCTTTATACTTCTGAAGGAAGGAATAGCTCCTTTTCTATTATCAAGTCTGGTGGAACACCACCTATTAACAGGAAAGCCTTATATATACAGCAATTTACTAACTCCAGTAAGGGATCCCAAGCCTCCTACTTGGGCAGTCGTCCCTAATCTAATGGACACAAAACAAATAAGGCCCCCTTGTGACACCCTCTGACACTTGTAGACAGAGGTGAGAAATCACAATTTAAAACGTCATGCCTGACCTCCCCAACATGTTTCACCAGCTAAACTGGCTTCATCAGGGGTTAGAGGTCCGGTCCCATGTGGTCTAAGCTCATTTCTTTTTATATCATGTTAGGTACACACCCTATTCAGGTGCTCACCAATTAGCCATCAGAGAATCCACAAAAAACCCCACTCCCACTTCCACTCTCCTGCACGCACACTAATAATATGTGCTGCTACTGCTGCCATCATGCTCCCATAAACAACAATCCTCAGACAAGTTCACCATCTCCATAATGGGCTTGCGCCCTACCTTACCATGCTGCCCGCGCCCGCCTACTGTATCAATGGACATTTCTGCCCTGACTGTGATGGACTTCCGTCCCATTTCTCTCATATTATTGCCTCTGCGTGGCTCACCTAGAACGGACTAAGCAGAATAGATGTTACATTCCACAGCACACTACCAGCTTTATCAACTCCCATAAACCCCTTCACCTCCATGTCTAATAGGCATATTCATTGGGAATATACTCCATTGTACTGTACACTATTGTCATAGTCTCTTCCCAAAAAGCACTTCTCCTTTATATCTAATGTACATATTCATTTTAATAAAGCTGCAGGCCCTATGGTTAGCCTGCCCTCCCTCCCGCAATTTCACCTCCCACCTTCCCCATTAAAGATTCTTGCTTACAGGTCACGGCGAATAGTACATTCATACTCTATTGCATCTTCATACATCTGTACTGCATATATTGTATTTAAAGTTAGCACAATATCTACGCAGCGAGCAGAAACAATAAATCTATACATAAATAAATGTATACATGAATAGATGGTAAACTACCCCCGGGCTGCGTCTCGCAACAATAACGCAAGTGCATATATTATATGATTCAGGTTCCAACAACCCCATCATGCACAGAAACAATATACATACATCCCAATTTGTTAAATAGAAACCGTGGCTTCATGTGATCAATACCTATCATCATTGCAAAACACAGGGAAAACGAGGGACAACGTGGAGGCAGAGGGGGGGGGCAGGAGAGAAAAAAAAACCCTATGTGAACTCTGATGCTTCTATAGTCATATATTCAACCGTGTTTATGTCCACTGACCGTACTTAATCACATTATCATGTTTTTCAAAATTTTTAAATATAGGGAATCAGCAAGATTAAATAAATGCTGAAAATGAAACCCTTCATTTAGGCCCTTAGGGTTCAATGTATTGAGTCTGTATATCCATCTTGTCTCTTCCTGCAACAAAACTACATCCAGATCGCCCTTTCTTTCCCCTAGCTTTTTCACACAGATGCCCCAAAATTTTAGCACCTCTATTTCACCATTATGTACTACCAAAATGTGTCTCGCTAGGGGGGTGTCACCTCAAATAGTACTCAGATGTGTCGAGATCCGACGACGACACTCCTGTATGGTTTTTCCCACATATATCTTGGGGCAAGTACACATAGCCCCATAAATCACCCCTCTGGTTTTAAAGTTGATGAATTGTCTTATCTCAAATCTTCTCTTATCAATGGGATTAACAAAATCTTTAGTTTTCCATATAAATAAACAGAATGAACAGTTGCCACAGTGATATGAGCCTACCACCTGAGACTGTAACCATGTTTTTTGCCATCTCCCTCAAAATGACTGCACAAATTCATCCCTAAGATTTTTTCCTCTTCTATAAGTGACACTAGGATATTTAGGAATCACCTCCGAGAATACTGGATCTGCCCTCAGAATGTGCCAATGTCTTCTAAGTATACCTCTCATTTCATTGGCTCCATCATCAAAGGTACCTATACAATGAATTAAATCAGTTTTTTCCTTCCTGTTTTTACTGATTAATAAGTGTCCTCTGTCACTAGTCAAAGCCATGTTAAACGCCTTCCTCAAACATTTTTTTACCATTGTTTAACAGGGCTTTGACTAGTGACAGAGGACACTTATTAATCAGTAAAAAGAAGAAGGAAAAAACTGATTTAATTTGTTGTATAGGAATCTTTGATGATAGAGCCAATGAAATGAGAGGTATACTTAGAAGATATTGGCACATTCTGAGGGCAGATCCAGTATTCTCTGAGGTGATTCCTAAATATCCTAGTGTCACTTATAGAAGAGGAAAAAATCTTAGGGATGAATTTGTACATAGTCATTTTGAGGGAGATGGCAAAAAAAACATGGTTACAGTCTCCGGTGGTAGGCTCATATCCCTGTGGCAACTGTTCATTCTGTTCATTTATATGGAAAACTAAAGATTTTGTTAATCCCATTGATAAAAGATTTGAGATAAGACAATTCATCAACTGTAAAAACAGAGGGGTGATTTATGGGGCTATGTGTATTTGCCCCAAGATCTATGTTGGAAAAACCATACAGGAGTTTCGTCGTCAGATCTCGAAACATCTGAGTACTATTAAAACTAGAGGTGACACCCCCCTAGCGAGAAACATTTTGGAAGTACAAAATGGTGAAATAGAGGTGCTAAAATTCTGGGGCATGTGTGTGAAAAAGCTAGGGGAAAGAAAGGGCGATCTGGATGTAGTTTTGTTGCAGGAAGAGGCAAGATGGATATACAGACTCAATACATTGAACCCTAAAGGCCTAAATGAAGGCTTTTCATTTTCAGCATTTATTTAATCTTGCTGATTCCCTATACAATAATTTTTGAAGAAACATGATATATGTGATTAAGTACGGTCAGTGGACATAGCAGGGTTTGGATATATGACTATAGAAGCATCAGAGTTCAATAGGGTTTTTTTTTTTCCTTCCCCCCCCCAAAACTCCTCCTCCCCCCCTTTCTTCCTCCACTTTTGCCCCTCGTTTTCCTTGTGTTTTGCAATGATGATAGGTATTGATCACGTGAGGCCACGATTGCTATTTAACAAATTGGGATGTATATATATTGTTTCTGTGCATGAGGGGTTGTTGGCAACGGAATCATATAATATATGCACTCGCACCTCGGGAGTAGATTACCATCTATTCATGTATACATTTATTTATGTATAGATTTATTGTTTCTGCTCGCTGCGTAGATTTTGTGTTAACTTTAAACACAATATATGCAGTACAGATGTATGAAGATGCAATAGAGTATGAATGTACTAACATTTTTGCATGCTCCCATTGTGACAATGAATTAGGTGGCGAGCCGTGACCTGTAAGCAAGAATCTTTAATGGGGAAGGTAGGGGGTGCAGCTTTATTAAGGGCCTTTATTAGGGGCCTGCAGCTTTATTAAAATAAATATGTATATTAGATATAAAAGAGAAGTGGTTTATGGGAATAGACTAAGACAATAGTGTACAGTACAATGGAATATGTATTTAATAAAGCCTGCAGCTTTATTAAAATGAATATGTATATTAGATATAAAGTAGAAGAGCTTTATGGGAAGACACGGACAATAGTGTACAGTACAATGGAGTATATATTCCCTATGACTATGCATATTAGACATGGAGGTGCAGGGGTTTATGGGAGTTGATAAAGCTGGTAGTGTGCTGTGGAATGTAACATCTATTCTGCTTAGTCCGTTCTAGGTGAGCCACGCAGACGCAATAATATGAGAGAAATTGGACGGATGTCCATCACAGTCAGGGCAGAAATGTTCATTCATACAGTACGCGGGCAGCATGGTAAGATAGGGCGCAAGCCCGTTACGAAGATGGTGAACTTGTCTGAGGATTGTTGTTTATGGGAGCATGATGGCAGCAGTAGCAGCACATATTATTAGTGTGCGTGCAGGAGAGTGGAAGGGGGAGTGGGGTTTTTGTGGATTCTCGATGGCTAATTGGTTACCACCTGAATAGGGTGTGTACCTAACATGATATAAAAAGAAATGAGCTTAGACCACATGGGACCGGATCTCTAACCCCTGATGAAGCCAGTTTAGCTGGTGAAACATGTTGGGGAGGTCAGGCATGACGATTTAAATTGTGATTTCTCACCTCTGTCTACAAGTGTCAGAGGGTGCAGAGGGTGTCACAAGGGGGGCCTTATTTGTTTTGTGTCCATTAGATTATGGACGACTGCCCAAGTAGGAGGCTTGGGATCCCTTTCTGGAGTTAGTAAATTTTCTGATATATAAGGCTTTCCTGTTAATAGGTGGTGTTCCACCAGACTTGATAACAGAAAAGGAGCTATTCCTTCTTTCAGAAGTAGAAAGGGTTTTAAAAGGTGAGGTTAGAAATAGGGTTTTTTAAATAGTGTGGATAGAGGTTAAGCGTTATACATAATAAAAGTTACGTTTTAGTGTTTTATAGATAGAGAACTGATAGAGTTTAAGTTTGCCTATGGCTAAATAGTGAATACAGCTGTATATTAGCCACTTCAACTGCGATCACAGCAGCTAAGGAAAAAACAGAGGGAAGGAGCTCCTTCGGTCTCCATCGGCACTGCTGCAATGTAATAGCAGCTGCTGATAGCTTACTTGCAGCCCAAAAGCCTAAGGAAGGCTTCCGGGCTGCCTGTGATGTCACTATGCCCGGCCGTGCCCTGTGGGCATGGCCAGCCATAGTGATTGGCAGTTGCCATGGAGAGCAGTACTTCTGTGTACTGCTCTTCATTATAATAGTGATCTAAAGATCAATGATACAAGTCCCCTTTTCACCTTTACGAATGGCAATCGCCCCAAAAAAGTTCTAAATTAAATAAAATACACATATTTGGTATCGACACGTGTGTAACAACCTACACTATAGATCTATCAACATTAAAAATCATTATTTAACCTACACAGTAAAGGCAGTAAAAAAAAAAGGGAATAAAAAGCAATAAAATAGTCATAAATTGCTAAAGTGGCACCAGTTCATTGCGCAAAAATAAGCCGTTACACAGCTTTGTATATGGCTATCAGAAGATAGCAAAGCATAAATATTTTAAAGCGCTCCAACATAAAAAAACAAAAACTATATAAATTGGGTATCGCCGTTTAAACTTATTTCCGACAGAGTAAAACTAACTTGTCATGTACACTGCACAGTGAGCGCTGTTCTTATAAAAAAAAAAAAAAAAAAAACTAGGATTGCAGCATTTATATTACCCTGGTTTCCAAAAAACGGATTTAAAAGTGATCAAAAAGCCTTGTCCCCCCAAAAAAATTATACCAATAAAAACCATCAACTTAACCCTCAAAAAATCAAGCCATTACACAGCTCCTTACACAGAAAATTAAAAAAAAAGTTATGGCTCTCAGACTTGGGATGCAAAAACGTGTTTTTGAAAAAGTATTTTATTGTTTAAAAGCAGTAAAAAAAAAAATACAAATTTGGGTATCGTAATCGTATCAAAGCTAGCATGTAATTTATACCACACGATAACCGCTGTAAAAAAATTACAGAAAAAACTACCAGGATTACTGTATTTTGTTCAAAACACCTAACAAAAAATTTTTTAAAAAAACAAATCGAAATCATATGAACAATGGTACCCAATTAAAACAATTAATCACCCGCAAAAAAAAAAAGCCCTTTAAACAAACTCTACATCGAGTCATCGCCATAAAGCCGCGACTAAGTCCTCGTGCTGCCGGTTTCCTAATTCATGTTGCAAAGATATATGAGCATTGTGTTGGAGCAAAAATGAGCCTGAAATGTGATTCAGTTTGAAGTTTCTTCTTTTGTTTCTAGTTTGTAAAGGCCGAAAAAAAGCGAGACGTCCATCCAGTTCAGCCCGTTGTGCTAAGGTGTTGATCCCGATGAAGGCAATAACCAAAAATGAGGTAGAAGCCAATTTTCTTCATTTTAGGGAAAAATTCCTTCCGACTCCAATTGGCAATCGGAAAAAACCTGGCAATGACCCCTAAAAGAATCCCAGACCTAAATTGTTATATTATTACGCTCAGAATGCATCCAAAACCCCTTTTTTAACTGGTTAGTGACTTTTTTGGTTCCCCCAAATCCTAAGGGTGTAAACCGTTGAAGGGGAGACTTTTTAGTGTTCGGTATGGTGCCTCACACAAAAATTTTGGGGTATCTAGTTTGGTCCCTTTAAAACCCTTTGTGGGAAACCTATCGTCATATTATAGGGACACCATGGGCTTTCCCAAGGAAATTGTGGTTAATGGTACCCAAAGGACAGCTTTTGGGAGTTGATGTGGGTCATTTACTCTATTCCCATGAATCAGGGTTAAAAGGCAACCGAAATTTCTGAAAGGGAGGGGGGAACAGTTTGTTTAATAATAAATTTGGTTGGATCTCTTATTTTTTGTTCTCACAAAAAATTTTTCTATTTAATGGGAAATTTTTTAAAATCAATTTTAGAGGAACCCCCATGGGCAATTCCTGCGCCCAAAATTATCTAATTTATAATTGGGGGGGGTGGGAGGAACAATAGTTTTGGCGATGAACCCCTTAAACACATTGAAAACTTGCTTCTATACAAAGATTATTGATGAATCTTTGTCGTGGTTGGGAAAAAAGAGGAGTTCATAGAGTTCATGCAAAGTCTAAATCAAAACTGTATTGGACTAGATCCCACCAAATTAGCCTTCCTGGATGTGATGGTAACAAAAGGACATGATGGGAGACTGAAAACCTCCATCTATCGTAAGGAGACGGCATGTAACTCACTCCTGCATTGGAGTAGTAGTCATCCCTATCCTTTAAAGAAAGGAATCCCATGAGGACAATTCCTGAGATTGCGTCGTAATTGTTCCTCTAAAAATGAATTTATCCATCAGGCAAAAGACATGTGTGAGAGATTCAGGGAAAAGAGGTACCCGGAGGGGATACTCAAGGAGTCATATCACTCTGCACTCCGCACGGATAGGAAATGTCTTCTGGCTCCCAAAAAGAAAGATAGACTATTTGATTCGGGAAAATTAAATAAGATTGATAGGAACTTTTGATGCAGCCTCTAGTGAAGTCCGTAAGATACTAACTAAACACTGGGATATCCTTTTAACCCCTTCCCGACATTGGGCGTATGCATACGCCCTAGCGGGAAGTGACTTCCCGCAAATGGACGTATGCATACGTCCCTGGCGATTCGCGGCAAGGGGAAACCAGGGTAAATTTAAACCGCTGGCTTCACGCCCATCACCCCCGGCCGGAGTGAGCTCCGGCCGCGGGTGAAAAACGCATCATTACCGCAGCCCTGTCATGGCCGCGATAATGATGCCGCAGGCAGGAGGAGTGAGCTCCCTTCCCTACGATCGGCGAGGCAGCGGCACAGAGGGCCACTTGCCGTCTCCTACCAGACCCCGGATGCTGTCTGAATGCACCCGGGTTTAGTCTGGTGACTCACCATCCCCAAAAGCATTGTGGGCTGGTGTCATAGTTGCCATGGCGACCTATGCACAGCAGTAACGCTGTGCATAGGTCGCCTCTTCAAACAGCAATCTAATGATTGCTTTTCCCCAGTGGGGATTTGCAGTTACAAATCCTCACTGGGGAAAATTAAAAAATGTGAAAAAGTAAAAAAAAAAAGTAAAACATCAAACAAAAAAAATAAAATAAAACACATACACTGCCCTTTTCCCCTTTACAAACTCCAATCGCCCAAAAATGATCAAAAATAAATAATAAGTACCCATATTTGGTATCGCCGCGTGCGTAACGATCCCCCCTAAAAATCTTTCACTTTAAATTAACCCGTATGGTGAACGCCGTTAAAAAACAAAACAAAAAACAGTCACAGAATTGCGATTTTTGTGCATCCTGCAGCACTTTAATTGCAATAAAAGCGATCAAAAACTCATAAAACGCCAAAGTTGTCCCAAATTTTAAAACGTCAGTTCACCCCGCAAAAACAAAGTTCTTTACATGTCTGTATACGGAAAAATAAAAAAGTTGGGGGCTCTCAGAAGACAGCGATGCAAAAATATTATTTAACACAATAAAACACTATTTTTTTTTTTTTAAAGTGCTTCCAAATTAAAAAAACTATATAAATGGGGTATCGCCGTAATCGTATCGACCCGAGAGTAAAGCTAACTGGTCATGGATACTGCACGGTAAAGGTGCTGTGAAAAATAAAAATAAAAAAACTACTAGGATTGCAGTATTTTCTTCACCCTGCCTTCCAAAAAAACGGATTAAAACTGATCAAAAAGTTGGGTCCCCCCAAAAATGATACCAAAAAAAACGTCAACTCATCCCGCAAAAACAACCCCCTACACAGCTCCGTACACAGAAAAATAAAAAAGTTATGGCTCTCAGACTATGGCGATGAAAAAAACGTGTTTTCCTTCTTGAACCAAAGTGCTTTTATTGTGTAAAAACAGTAAAAAATAAAAAAATTTTACAATTGGGTATCGCTGTAATTCGTATAGCCTGCTGTGTAATACTAGCATGTCAGCTATACTGCACGGTGACCGCTGTTAAAAATAAAAAACACTCCCGGAATGCTGTATTTTGTTCAAAATGCCTCACAAAAACCTTAATAAAAAGTGATCAAAGCGGCATATCCCCCCCTTTTAAATGGTACTAATAAAAACGTCAACTCATCCCACAAACAACAAGCCCATAATCAGCTCCGTATACAGAAAATGAAACGTTATGGTATCAGAACAGGACAACATAAAAACGCAATTTTTAAAAGACCAAATTTCTATTGTTTTAAAAGTAATAAAAACATAAAAAAACTATATTAAAATCTATATCATTGCAATTTTTTACCGACCCCCTGGGTAAAGATATCCTATCATTTATACGGGCACGGCGGAACGTTGTAAATTGAAGCCCAAAAAACAATGGCGGAACTGCGTTTTCCCCTCATTTTCATAGCCCAATGCAAAAAAAAAAAACTTTGGAACACCTGTGCACCCAAATTGCACAATACCCCCCTAGATGAGATCTATGAGGCATGCTGAATCCAAATGGGTGACTTCTGGAAGGTTTCACCTGTTCTGGTATTTTGGGGGCTTTTTAAAGCGCATGGCCCCACCAAAATCTGCGTTTCCAAAATCCAAGTAACACTCCCTCCCTTATACGCCCTGCCATGCGCCCAAACAGCAGTTTACACCCACATGTAGGGTATTGCTGAACTTGGAAGAAAAATTTCGTAACAAGGTTTTGGGTGGTTTTTTTTACCAGGATGCCTTGTAAAAATTATAAATTTTCAGCTAAAATTGCAGATTATTGGAAAAAAATGTTTTTTAAAATTTTCACAGCCTTAACGCTAAAAATTTTGTGAACAACCTGTGGTTCGATATGGGTCACTACACCCTGGATATATTCCTTAAGGGTGTAGTTTCCAAATTGGGGTATTTTTAGGGGAGTTTATTAATTTTTAGCACCTTAGGGTGTCCGCCAAAACTGAAATGGCCCCATAAATAAAATCGTAATGAAAATGAGACCCCCGAGTCCAGTAGGTGCTCCTCCCATTCTGGGGCTTGTGGTTGAGCCAATAATGCCCCTAGGGCCACATATGGGATATCCTGAAAACGGCAGAATCTGGGGAATCAATATTAATTTGCATTTCCCTGATCAATTTATCGTATTCTTGTGAATAATGCTTTAAAAATTGAAAATCTGCAAAAAAAGTAAAAATTTTGAAAAACTTCATTTCCACTTTGCTTTAATTCCTGTGAAACACCTAATGGGTAATAAACTTCCTAAAAAGCAGTTTTGAATACTTTAAGGGGTGTAGTTTCTTAGATGAGGTCATTTATGGGGGTATCTAACATACAGGTAATCAAAGTCACGTAGAACTGGACTGGTCCCTAAAAAAATTTTTGTCTTGCAAATTTTGTTGAAAATTTTAAAATTACTACTAAATTTCTAAGCCCCCCAATGTCGTAAAAAAAAAAAAAAAAGACAATTAAAAAATTAGGCCAAACTTCA
Source organism: Phyllomedusa bahiana (assembly GCA_025379985.1). NCBI lineage: Eukaryota > Metazoa > Chordata > Amphibia > Anura > Hylidae > Phyllomedusa > Phyllomedusa bahiana. Next base: position 232,921 of record JAODAL010001196.1, on the reverse strand, counting down.
GCAGACATATGGTAGATGCTAGTTTAAAACTATTTTGAGTGGAATAAATATCTGTCTGCATGCAGAAAATTTTTGAAGTTTAAAAAAATTGGTAAATTTTTCAAATTTTTCACGATTTTTTGATATTTTTCACAAATAAAAAAAGCATTTTTTGGACCAAAATTTCTTACTATCTTAAAGTATAATGTGTCACGAGAAAACAATCTCTGAATCACATTGATAGGTTAAAGTGTCAAAAAGTTATTCTCACAAAGTGACACATGACAGATTTCAAAAATGGGGCTCTGTCAGAGAGGCCAAAACTGGCTCCGGCGGTAAGGGGTTAATGGATCCTGACATTAAAGATAAAGTAGGTCCGAGACCAGCCATCACATTCAGGACGGGAAAAAGTCTTCAAGATCGTCTTGTGAGAAGTCACTATGTACCCCCTCAAAGTGACTCGATGTGGTTAAACAGACAGCCAAAAGGCTGCTCCAAGGGCGGTGTATAGGCTGTCCAACTCTAGAAACTGGAAAAACTTTCAGTAGCACTAAAACTGGACAGTCATTTGTGATTAAACACTTCATCAATTGTCGTTCAAAAGGAGTGATCTACCGCATTCGATGTCCATGTGGACTGGAATATGTGGGAAAGACCACCCGGGAATTGAGAAGGAGAATAGGTGAACATCTATGTGATATTTTGTAACAAAAGAGATTTCTCCAGTATCCAGACATGTCTGGAGTCAACATGGAGGAATTTTAAGGATCTCAAAATTATGGGAATTGATCTTCTCACACCCAATGAAAGGAAGGGTAATTTTGATATGGATCTCCTTAGACGTGAAACCTTCTGGATTTACACTTTAGGAACTACACATCCACAGGGACTCAATGAACAGTTAAATTTTAGTTGCTATTTATAAATGTGGTAAGCATGTTTGGGGCTTTGTTATGCCCATACGGATATTATCTTTTGAATCTCCACAGTTTTATTAACAACTTTATATATATATATATATTTTATTATTTATATATATATATATATATATATATATATATATTATATATAATTTGAGTCAAGTACGCTTCCATCTTCCTCTTCTGTTATTCCTCTGTACTAATTAACATATGTACTTTGGAATTTTACTTTAATGATGTCATTGTATATCACTGCATACCATTGTGTCATATACCTACTATCTGTGTCATATCTGGTCCACCCTGATTACTATCGGGAGGATGCAAACAAAAACCCTATTTTTACATTTGGTTTTTGCCCAAATTGGGGTCGCGAGTTGAGATTTCATCGTGCCCCATCCGAATGGCCATTGTTCTTGTGCACATTTTTATATTAAAGTACTGCGCCAGAACCATCTTACTTGTCGTTCTCTCCATTGTATAGTGGACGGAAGTGGCTGTTCGGCACTCGGCAAGTGTGGGCGGAAGTGACGTTGTGGGGCGATATAGCGCGCGTCAAAACATACCAGCACTCAGGGCGGAAGTCAAGCCCGGCTTTGCGCCCTGACGGCGGAAAGTGACGGAGGACGGAGAAAGTACGGGGGCCCGGGTTATACGGTGACGGCTTTTAGTAATCCGGCTCCGTCACATTTAAGGCTGCTTGTGTATTCAAACAAAACGGTGGGCACACCATAGCCCTTCGTGTGTCTATGTGAGCCATACGCTCTATGACCTGCATTAAAAGTAATCTACAGACTCCTTAGTGGTAAGCACAGATTTTCTTTTTTGACAACGTGTATCTGCGTTGCTGTGGGGTCTGCTTTTTTTCGTATGATGGGAAGTGATTGGACATTTTATATTATAAACATCATTTGTGTTCCATGAACCCATGATATGGCTGCATGTACCCCAGCAACAGTTTGACATGCATTAACCTGTACTATATGGATTTGTCATCTTATATATATCTAATACGGGTTAGCATAAAATGGGGGTAATTTCATCTGTTTACACCCTCTGTTTTGAACTATTTGATTCCATTTTTAGATTATATACATCACTTCATTGGTTCCCTGAAGAGACTGTGGTGGGTCGAAACATGTTGGGTAAAATTGTAGATTACCACGTAAGGGTAAGATTGGAGTCTATCGGGTAAGTCTCCATACCGGTGTGGGTTCGCCCCATGACGGGCGAGTGGCTCAAGAGGAATAACACTGTTGAGAGGAGACCCCAAAGACTCGTCAAGTTTATTAGTTATTATTGTGCCATCATGTCAATGGCACTTATAGTATGTTATTGAAATCAAGTAATTAATGCACAGCCGCATATTCAATTTAATATTGTGAAGTGAAAAAGTTATAATTTTATATTGCACACAATTTAACAACGCCCTCCATTTTCTAGGTTTTTTCTGTTCAAGTGCGATGGATTAATTACCTGATGTTAAAAAATCATAGGGATAGGTTTTTCTTCTATGTGTTAGTGAATTCACCATGACAATTTCCTCCCCCCCCTGGCAGAGAGTTTCCACAGTCTCACTGCTCTTACATACAGAATCCCTTTATCCTATGTTATGTAGAAACTTTCGTTCCTCAAGACGTAGGAGTGAATTGCCCCCCTATGTTCTAGAAATTTAAAGCCCAGGGTAAAAATAAATCTTGGGAGAGAACTCTAAAATTGACCTTTGATGTATTACACATACTTATGTCCCCCCAAAAGCCGTACCTTTTCTCTAAACTAAATTAATCCAATCATGCTAATCTTTCGGGGTATAGCAGTCCACCCAGTCCCTTTTAGATTATTTTTTGTTGCTCGCCTTTGTACCTGTTCAAGCGACTAGCAATATCATTCCCTGTGCACAGGAGCCCAAAACGGTACACAAATACCCGTAGTGGAGGTCAAAGCCAGTGACTAGAATAAAGTGAGAATAATGGTTCTCATCATGTGCCTCTAACCCCTTTTATATGCACCCCCTGAATCCTAATTGCCTTGGGAGCTGCTGTCTGAGACACTGGCTGCACAATATAAAGGGTGTTATCGTTTCAATAAATGGCATACAGAATAAGGGGACAGTGAAAACAAACAAATTTGCAATTGGATGTCATTTGCAAAGATGTTCGTTTTCCCTCGTCTCCCATTTTTCCTTCCCCACTAGTTACACTGGTAAACAAACTAGCCTTTTCTGGGATCTAATCCTACCCCCTCTCTGTTCAATGGTGTGCGCCTCTTTCAATTAGCAATCTGTAGCGTCCCCTGGGTCTAAATCGCGAGCGCGCATACCTGCGCATGGCTCCCTTAGGACAGTCCGGCTCTTTCTGTCACCCTGCTTTTTTTTTTTTTTCTGTATACAAGACGTTCCAGGCAATCGCAGATAGCCCGGAAGTGAACTTTAATTACGTCATCTAATACATTCCCCCTCGGCCCTCTGGTCTGGCTGGAAGCCTGTCTTGTAGAGAGACATACCAGTCATGCTCATAGCATGGAAGTGTGCTAGAGAAGTGTATCTCATTCCTCTCACTGTCCAGGGAGACTTGCAGTAGGATGGAAGCGGATCCATGGAACATAGAGTGAGGGATCGCATTCCTCTCCGTCCCCAGTCCTCAGAGAATTTTGCACTGAGCGGTCATCTACCAGAGAGTTGAGTGTACATCTCCTAGAGGCATCAAGTGTTTATGATATATTGGTATGCAGTGCCGTTCTTCGTCATTTTTAAATACGAATGACTAGAGAGAGCACAGACACCTGTGATTTGGGATTCGAAGCACACAGACAAGGGAGGTGGAAGAGCCCAGGAGTGTGCATGTCACATCCCCTCAGGAAGATAAACAAACACTAGACCACAGTGAAGGAGCAAAGAAAGAGAAGGGGAGGGGGAATGATGTCATCCCCCTGCAGTAGAAGCAACACCCAGAAGGGGAGTGGGTAAGAAACTCCCCTGCAATCCATGAAATGAGATTTAGAAAGATCACAGTAAGAGCCTAACTAATGAAGCGATAAATCCCCCATTTAAGTTTACTGACCACTCAGGATTCCCTTCCATCACCATGTCACTTTTTTTACCCAGCCTTTATCCAAGTAACAAGTAGTCATGTAATTGGATTGATTTTGCCTCCCCATGTGCCTAACCATGTCAATTAATCTGTGTTAAGACCTCAACTAACCAATTCCCTGCCCATGCCTCCAACATATCCTATAACCCTCTTGGTAAAACCACAATAACCTCAAATTGTTTGATTAACTATAAACAGAGCTAAGAAACGATTCAGCAACTAACTGCATAGCAAATTCCTTACTGGCAAATACTCCCATAGACCGTAACCATTAAATAACCAGGAAGAACGCGATAGGGTCCCAATCCAGACCCTAAGTGGTACCCACAAGTAAACAGCCAACCAACAGAGTAATTGTACCGTTAATTACTACCCCCATAAGATTTTATCTATCAAGATGCCCGGTATTGCATACCCACATGCACACAGTTTACCCCCCAGTCCCATTCAATCTCAATTATAATAATACAACCATTTATGTAGCACCGTGAATCCAAATGCTAACACAGCCCCCTCTAGGCACAACAATACCAATCCAGAGCCTTACACCCCTATACCAGACTAGCATCTTGTGACTATCCATCATGAGAATCTTGTAAAATGACAAAGTCCTGACAGGACCGATCCTATCATAGAACCCCATGCAGGAACTGCATTTAGTAGGTTTAATTACATTTGAGGAACCACCAGTGAACAAAATCCTCATAGAAAAACCCTCAGAAACATATTTTACCTACAACAGAGGTCAGACTTACCGGCCAAAAGAATTCCGGATCACGAATGACCCCTTAATGAAATATAATTGTGACACCACATAAGTCATATGCGCAATATCCTTTGGGACATAACCCCATAATTAGACATTCCATAAATATTAAGAAAAGGTGGCCCAAACTAAGACATCACATAACTCCGCTTAGGACACGAGGGTGAATGCCATCTGGACCTGGGGATTTGCTATTTTTAATCTTCTTAAGACGTATGCAGGCCACTGTCTTCCTGTGTTAGACAGAGACACTTTTAAGTTAGGGAGTTTACCTACAACCCTCTGATCCAACCAGGGAAGCTCATCCTCCTCGGTAAATACAGTGTGAGAAAAAAAAGTGTTTAATAAGAGAATGCTTTTTTCTCATCGCCTCTACTGTCTCTCCCTCAGTATTGTTTCAAAAGGGCCAACATTCTTTCTGTTTTTAATCTTTTTTACTATTATAAAGTTAAAAGAATATTTTGGGGTTATTATTTTACTTATCCTATAACAGATATGTCTATCCGTCTACCAGCATTGCTTCCTTTATCCTATAGTTATACACATATTCTTTTTTTCTCTAAATCTTTACTTAGTCCTCTTCCCAACCCCTCCAGTTTAAAGAGGTGAAACTCATTCTTTTTTGTTTTTTTATTGCCTCTTTTACATCCTCTGTTGATCCACATTGGGTAAATCCGTTAACTAAGTTAATTTATAATTAACATAAAGGTATGTACCTCTCACATTTTTAAAGCCTAGGAAGTTTTTAAAAATATCCCATTTATTATTGTTCTGCCATATTAAACACATATGCTCAGTCAATACTGGTTGGAGGCCCTCCCTAAGCAGAATAAAATTTGCCTTCCTAAAATTCGGTGTTATTTGTGTGCTCCTTGACAAAAAGCTCTACGAATGGATAAACGGAAATTAATAATATTATGGTTCACTATTTCCTAGGTGCCCCTCAAACTGAACTTTCTTACTCTGTCAGTCTATTAGTCAATACTACGTCTAAAGGGCCTTTCCTCAAGTCGGTTCGAAGCACCATTTGGCAACGGTAATTATTAAAAAGTTAGAAAGACCCACAAGCCCAGAATCCCTATAATATCGCAACAGTTTAACCAGATACGCCCATTGATTCACAGTCACGAAATCACAGATCGCCAACAAACCCACCACAAACAGATAATCCGCCACAATCAAATATGCCAGATGAGGAACCGACAATCGTAAAGGGGTATACAGATATATATTGGGGGCCTATAGCAGACCCCTATACGTATTTATTTAATAACCTGCCCATAATTATTAACCCATAAAGATTCCAACTGATTACATTACCTGTAACTTAAAGTACACCTTCCCTGCATTTATGAGGCATACCGCCAGTTAAATACCACAAAGGAGTCAAACCCCTCCCCCATCATGTGACATTACGATCCCAACTAAATAGACTGTAACCCAGTACGTAAACCGCCCCGACGAGAGCTACACGTCCAGCCATGTCTCAGATATCCCCACTATAGTCATAATTAATCATCTCCAATTAATAAAACTAGTATTCAATAAAATTGTTTGTGCAGGACTCTGTGCATTGTTAGCATGCCAATTTGTATAAGATTTTTTCAGTTTTTATTCCTTTCTCCCCGGATCTATTATAACTATTAGCTCAAACAAAAAAAAAATAAAACAACAAAAAAAAAAAACAAAACACGAACCAACAGAAACAAGGCCCACAACACAAAACCCAGCTCCCCCCCACCCACCCCCGCCTTCTCCTTCCAACCCCTCCCCCCACCCCCCCCCCCCCACCCTCCCCCGCCACGCCTCTCCCCCCCAACCCCCAACCCCCCCCCCACCACCCCCCCCCCCCCCTCCCCACCACTCACCCCCCCCCCCCCCCACCCACCTCTCCCACCCCGCCCCCCGCCCCCCCCCGCACCGCCCCCCCCCCCACCCCCACCACCCACAACCCCCCCCACCAAAACAACCACCTGTGAAATCCCCCCCGCACCTACTCAACCCAAACATATCCATGCAACAATTAGTATAGATCTGGGGTGCGGGGGGGGGGGGTGACCCTCCCCCCCAGACCCTGAGTATTATAAATATTACCACCAACATCCTGACACAATATTGACAACCAAAACAGCAGCACCCTCCCCATTTTTTTAGGTTCAGCCCATCCGCTAAGCATAGATACAAGTAGCCAAGACAGAAGTCAGTCCAAGATCTCCAACAACCTGACATCATTCTCTTTATTTGGTTTCAAGATTCAGGTGTATGTAATGGTAACATTAACAGCAACATCATAACAATCACACAAATCAAACCCTACGACCCCCTAGGCACCTATAACAACCAAAAACAGTACAAAAATGTGAACACCATTACAACCAACGCCACACTAAATGGACTATAAAGTAGGATCCCTAAAACATACAGGAAATGATAACAACAATCAAAAATAAATTATAAAAATAGCCGAAATCGACCAGGTGATCAAATTTAGTAAATTATAAACGTATTTTCGTGAGAGTATGAGGAAAACAACAACAAGTTTTATTGTATTCTTTATTGAATACGAAGAAGACAGTTTGTAAACACCCATCTTGCAAAAACGACATGTTTCACCAAACAAATAATAGGAACTCACCTACCAATAAATGGGCGACAACCTCCACACACTTGTAAATACAAGACAATGTTCACCCACTCACTAAAGATAAAGTCCCCCAACCCCCAACTCACATAACTCCACAACTGACAACAAAAATTAACTATACACATCATAGTTACATAGTTAGTCTATGCCGAACACAGACATCCGGAACCGAACCAAATCAGCTCCATAAACTCAAAAGTAGTTGCTAACGTTTAAAGGTAGTTGATACCAGATAAGTCAAAAACCCCCATTAGGAATAAGCCAAAAAGTCCTCTCTGTTTAAGTGACAAAATCCATCCCGACGCCAAATCTTGCAAATCATAATAAGATCACCCTGATCAACGAACCGCTCTCCAGAATCTATATACAGATAACATGTATTATTATATAATCACGCAGCAGAAATGCATCCAAGCCCTTTCTTAAACTCAGTTAAGTTGGAATTCACATTAACAATATTCCTCTGGCAGAGAGTACCACAGACTCACATGCTCTAAACATAAAGACTACCCTTTACAATGTATATGTAGAAACATATACATTCCTCAAGACTAATAGGATGCCGTCTTGTTTCTAGATACGATCCATGGGTAAAAAATAAATCTTAAAGCGATATAACATAGCCCTAAATAAATTTAAACATAATATAGTATGTTACGCCCACCAAAACAAAAAACACCCTAACCTTAGCAAAGGAAAAACAGGGATAAAGATGTCATTCCACCCATACCATTTTTATAATAACATTTTGTAGCCCACCTTTTGTACCTGTATCAAGCAAACACAATCATTCCAGTTGCCACTGCTGTGCCCAAACTGAAGCACACAGTAAACCAGTGACTAGTAAAAAGGGAGACATAATGGTTCCCCATCAAGTTGCAATCAATTTCCCCTTTTAAAACAAGCCCATTGATCCTAATAACCTTGGCTGCTGCTGCCTGACACTGGCTGCTACAGATTAAGTTTCAGAACTCACCATGAATCCCAAGTCCTTCACCATGTCACTTTATTACCCAGTGTATTTTCCATTTAACCCATGTAAACCATGTAATGATTTTTCCTCCCATTGCCATAACCTTGCATTTATCAGTGTTTTAAACCGTCATCTGCCATTTCCGGTCCAGGCCTCCAAGATTAAACCAGATCCATTTTTAATAAACACATTATCCTTCTATTGTGTGTGATTCCCTTTTACAGATCATTTTAGTATCATCTGGCAAAGAACGATATTCCTACTGGGGGTATTCCCTGTATAAGATCATTCAAAAATATAAAGAGGATATGGCCAAAAACTAGCCCTGTGGTACCCCAGCAAGTACCAGTTATCCAGACTGAGAACATCGAAAATAAACAACCCAAAGTTTTCTATCAGTTAGCCAGTTGCTTACCCACATGCACACGTTATCCCGCCAGTCCCAACATTCTCATATTACTTTACCAACCTTTTATGTGGAACAGTATCAATGCATTAGAAAAATCCCAAAAGAGAGTACATCCGAGCCTCACCGCCCGTTCCAGGACTGGAACCTAACTTCCTCATAGAAGCTGAGAGAAAAAGTTTGATACATCACCGATATACATACAACCCCCTGGCCCTGAGGGAAAAACCTTGTATTTCTGTCCAACACCAATCCCAAATAATATTCATTGTGCAGAAAGAAATCCAGGAAAACAACTCAAAAGACCACCAACCCAACCATATATACACCCACAACAGAATTGTAACACTTACCTGGCCACACAAATAACCCCCGGATCACTAATTGACCCCCTTTAAAGGAAAATAATGGCCCCCACATTTATATGGCTATGCTCAATCCCTTTGGGACATAACCACGATATATTAGTCAAGACCTTCCAAAAAAAAAAGAAAAGAGGTCCTAACAATCATCTTAACGAAACTCCCTATAAGGACACGTGTTTTGTATACCGTCGAGACCTGGGGATTTGTCTATTTTAAGCTTCCTAAGGCGGAGCTGCACTTCTTCCTGGGTTAGACAAGAAACATTTAAGTTGGAATTTACCTCCTCCCTTTGCTCATCAACAGGAAGGTCATCCTACAGTGGAGAAGAAATTGTTTAGGTTTGTCTTAGGTTTGCTTTCTTCTCATCGTCCTCTATAGTCTCTCCCTCAGTACTTTTTAAAGGGCCAACATTTTCTTTTTTAATCTTTTTACTATTTATATAGTTAAAAAATATTGGGGGGCGTGGCTTAGCCATGGTAGTGTGAAGACGCACGTTCAGGAGCTCCTCGTACCTTGCTAGCGGTTCCGACGACTTCCACCGCAATAAAGATGGGAAGGACCTCCAAGAAACAGTGCTCCAAGTCGGTCCAGCGCTCCGGCACCAAGCAGGAGGATTTGGATCATTTCTTCTCCCCGCCGCGACCGCTTAGACTGTCGGAGGCCGGAGACGTGGAGGGCCGCCAAGATGGCCGCCGCATCGTGGCATCACACCCTACTTCCCCAGCGCAGAGAGCCGTGGCGAGCGCTCACAGCCTGCGGCCCCTACCAGGGCGGGACTTAACTTCTCCGCGACTGTCCGGCGATCAGACCTCCCTGCCGGGGAAATCCCCTGAAGGCACTCCGCTTCAGCAGCGCGCAGACCTTCTGCCACGGGGCGCGCACCAGACGAGCCGGTCACGGGCTCCGGAGGAGCATACACCCTGCAGCGCCGGTGATGCCACGCAGAACACACCGCATGTCGGCACCGCGGTCCAGCTAAGTACAGAGGGGTCGGGCTCCACTGGGTTTCCCCCTGGCTCCCCCAAGTCTCTAGGCCCGGGCCATACATCAGGGGCAGCCTCACCGATGACCCTATCTCATGGGGACTTTCTTCCTTCTGACCAAGAGGACATGTTGCTCACCCCAATACAGCAGGGCAGCATCCTACAACCTCTTCAAAGCCCCACAGCAAGTGGATCTCATTCCCCCATATATGAGCTGCATAACGCCCCAGGGGGTTCTCAAGGGGTCATCTTCTCCCCATCATCAGCACTGCTGTGCAATGACACGAGACTTTCATCCTCTCCTGGGCCCATTACCAATCACTGACCCCAGGGGCTCTCTCTCCTATCAATGCAGCCTCACCAGCACACTCCCCGTCATGGTCAACGGGGTCGTCCTGGAACGCCTCTCTATCCCAAACCTCTAATGCTCTACAAGTATGTGTCCTGCAGGACCCACAGCAGCAGCATGCGGCATCCTTTGAACAGCTAACCCGCTCCTTGATACCTGCCACAGCATGTCCACAGAATGAGGCTAGCCTGAATGGTACCCCGTCAGTTTTTGCTCTCTCCCCACATCAACAGTTGCAGAGCCTTGCATCCTTTCCGTTATCTGGGATGGCAGGACCGTCCGATGACGACAGACCGGCCACACTAGCAGATATGAGGCAGCTGATGCAATCCATTCCCTCTAGGGCGGACATGACTTCCCTTGCAAAGCAATTAGTGGAGGAGTGTAAGCAGGAATTTTCGGCCTTCTGTGCTGAATTGACATCTCTAAGCTCCAAAGTAGAAGGACTTGACCAATCTCAGGCACAGACCTCTACCACCGTGGCCTCCCTGAAAGATGAAGTGGCTTAGCACTCGGCGCAAATCTTCTCTCTACAACAACACTTAGACGACATAGAAAATAGAAGCCGGCGTAACAATTTGCGTGTCCGGGGGCTCCCTGAGTCCATACCGAATTCCGATCTTTTCAGAGTGCTTACCAAAATTTTCAACAATCTGCTGGGACGACCGGCTACGGCTCATATTGAGATAGATAAAGCTCATCGGGCCCTAAGGCCACCCAACCCGGAGGACCCCAGACCTCGTGATGTGATCTGCCGTATCCATTACTTTACCATGAAAGAGGATATACTCTATGAAGCCAAAAGAAGAAAATCTGTGACCTATAGGAAAACCCCTCTTAGAATCCTACAGGACTTATCCAGACTCACTCTGGCACAGAGGTCTACACTGAAACCTGTCCTGGACATTCTTAGGGACAGGAACATCCCCTTCTACTGGGGGTACCCCTTTGCTCTTCATATCCGTATGGATCAACGTACTCTCACACTTCGCTCAGCAAAGGACATTCCCGCTGTGCTTCAGGCACTCAAGCTTCAAGATCTCCAACTCCCAGAATGGCCATCCCTGGTGTCTCTCTCCACCAATTTCATCCAACGGAACAAAGCTCAGCCTGTCGTACCCTAATCCACAGCTGATGCATTTCAGGCATAGCGGGGTCGTAGACGCTCCCATCCGCTGGAGAAGGGTCACTCCACTCTCTCAAGTACTACCTATCACCGGGCTTCCTCGTCGGTGTGGAGCTGAGGGGAACGTGATCAAAATCTCTGCGGCTTGCCGTCTTAATACTCTCTACTTGTCTTCTCCCAGAGAACAATATGCTCTCCTTTTTTTGCTGTTTTTGCTGTTTTTGGCCTTTTTGGCCCCCTGTGTCTCTTTTGGAGGTTTTCCCAGTGCCATTTGTCTATGCTAGATGTCGGATATAGTCAGAATTGTTGTTAGAGGTACTGCTCCTATGCCTATGCAATCCCACTTTCCTACAATAGGTGGAACTCCTGCGCTAGGTTTTCCTGGTGATACAGGACTTCTGTTACACTTGTGGTAACCCAAATTATTTTTGGGGTCATCTCGCAGGCCCGAGCAGTCTGCTTTTGCGTTCTCTCTTGGTTGTCTGGTTGGTCTTGTCTCACGTCTAAGTCCTGTGTTTCGTCTTTTGGTGTCTCCCCTACCCTTTGTCTCTCCCTGTTTATTTTATCCCTTCTTGTTCCTCCCCCCAGCTCCCCTTTTCTATCCCTCCTCTTTAGGCCCGAGACGGTGGTCCTCTATCAACTCCAGTGCGGATTGACCTCATTATCCTGGTGCTCCCCATGGCGACACTCAACATTGCATCTTTCAATGTGAAAGGCCTGAATACTCCTGAGAAACGGGCACAGGTACTACACCATTTCCACAAGCGTAGGACCGACATTGTCTGTTTCCAGGAGACACACTTTAAGGTAGGATGTGCCCCTCTTATCAAAAATAGACACTACACGTCGTGGCACTTTGCAGATTTCTCTAGGTCCAGGTCCAGGGGAGTGGCTATAGCAATCCACCGTTCGGTGGCTCACCAGGTAATCTCCTGTGTCTCTGACCCAGAGGCTCGATTCCTTATTTTGTCTCTCTCCATAGAGGGCCGATTGTTCACGGTAATAAACGCCTATGCACCAAATTCTGCCCAGGCCGCTTTTTTTGACCATCTCGTTGACAAAGCCATCCCATTGGCTCGGGGGACTGTGATACTCTGTGGGGACTTCAATATCACTATGGACCCCTCGTTAGACAACTCCTCGGGGAAGTCAGCAGTCTCGTATTCCATTATCAAGAGAGTGAAGAGGGCATGTCTCCTATTGCAGCTTTGTGATGCTTGGAGGATTCAGAATCCCTCTGTTAGAGACTACTCTTTCTACTCCAATCCTCACGGGTCTTATAGTCGCCTGGACTACATTATGGTGCAGCACTCAGCTCTCCCTTTGGTCTCAGCAGCCTCCATAGGGAACATTTTGTGGTCAGACCACGCCCCGGTGTTTTGCTCTCTCCGGCTTCCGGCAGTGCAGCGACCCATCTGGAACTGGAAACTAAATGAGTCTTTGTTGTCTGACTCCCTCTGCGCTGTGGAAGTTGGGGAGACCATCTCCCGATTTCAGGAGGAGCACGCTGGGGATTTGTCTTCGCCGGCAATACAGTGGGAGGCCCTTAAGTGTGTGGTGAGGGGGGTGTTAATCAGACATGGATCCAGATTGAAGCGGGCGAGAGCGGCAGCTCTTACTTCTGCACTTTCTAAAGTTCATTAGCTGGAACTGGCTCACAAAAATGCTCTTTCCTCCTCGGTGGTTCGATCCTTGCAGGATGCTCGGCTGATGGTTAAGCGGCTTCTTGAGGCCTCGTGGGGCAGTATGCTGCAGCGTTGCCGAAGTGGATTTTATGAACATGGCAACAAATGTGGAAAAATGTTTGCTAGGGATCTCCTCTCTCTTGCTGCACAGTATCACATTTCTGCCATTAAGACTCATATTAATGCTATTTTACATTGTACCACAGACATCGCCGCGACCTTTCAAGCTTATTACTCCAAATTATATAACATCCCACCCCACTCCGACTCCCATCTGGACCATGCTTTTCCTCATCACTCCCTCTTAGCTAAAATCCCGTCTTCTATCTCCCAATCGCTGGAGGAACCTTTTTCACTACAGGAGGTGGAGGTGGTGATTAGGGATCTGCCGGGAGGGAAAAGTCCTGGACCCGATGGCTTTACAGCCAAATTTTTCAAAACTTTCCCAGATCAACTGACCCCGATTCTTTTGCGGACATTTAATGCCATCTCTCCTGCGGTCCCTTTTCCACCTCAGGCGACTTTGGCACATGTTGCAGTGATTCCCAAGCCAGGAAAGGATCCTCAGATTTGCAGTAGTTATCGCCCTATTTCGTTATTAAATGTCGACATAAAAATGTACGCCAAATTGATAGCTAATCGGCTCAACCCTTTACTTGGTTCTCTCGTGCATCCTGACCAGGTGGGTTTCGTGCCAGGCAGAGAGGCACGAGACAACACCATCAAAACCATAGACATTATTCATCATGCCCAGTCACAGAACCGCCCCTTGATGATCCTGTTGCTCGATGCAGAGAAGGCCTTCGACAGGATATCGTGGCCTTCTCTGCATCAAACCCTGGCCCACATTGGTCTGGGCCCTATCCTGTACTCCAAGATTGCCGCCCTCTATGTATCCACTTCTGCACGAGTAAAAATTAACGGCTCTCTCTCCGATTCGTTCCCCATCTTCAATGGAACGCGGCAGGGTTGTCCCTTGTCCCCGCTGTTGTACATATTGATCATGGAGAATTTGTTGGTCGCTATTAGAACGAACCTAGACATCAGGGGGATCAGCATTGGAGCACATGAATACAAATGCTAGGCATTCGCTGATGACCTACTGGTCTATATTTCGCAGCCTCATATCTCACTCCCGGCCCTAATGAGGGTAATACAATATTTTGGCGTCTGGTCCAATTTTAAAGTGAATTCCTCCAAATCTGAAGCACTCAATGTTGGGCTTGCTCCTAGGGATCAAGCTCTCTTGACCTCGAATTTCCCCTTTTCCTGGCCCGGAGGGGGTATATCTTACTTAGGGATACGTATCTCTGCTGATCTTTCTAAATTGTTCCCGGATAATTTCATCCCTCTGCTCACTAGAACTACTAAAGACTTGGAGGCCTGGGCCAAAAGAGACCTTTCATGGTTTGGTAGAATCAATGCACTTAAAATGTCGGTCCTCCCGAAATTTTTATATTTGTTTCAAACAATCCCCATTGCCATCCCCACCTCGTTTTGGAAGAGTATTCGGAGGTGCTTCTCGGCATTTGTTTGGTCCAAACGCAAGCCCAGAATTGCATATGATGTGTTAATAAGATCCAAGGACGCTGGAGGAGTGGGTCTCCCAGACTGTAAACGATACCATCTGGCAGCAGCCCATGCGCGCTTTCTGGCCTTGGTATTGGACCACAATAGGAGGTTATGGGTGCGGCTGGCAGCAGATGTTTGCTCCCTTTCGGTGGCAGTGCTCCCCTGGATCTGGACTTCCATAAATCATAGCCATCACTCGGTCTCTTTCAGTACTAGACACACTCTGTCTGTCTTGTGTGCTCAGAAGGCGCCCTTTAGTCTTATTGACCGAGGGGGCCCCTGTGTCCCGGTCACTGATAACCCGAGCTTCCCCCCCTGGGGCGTCTTCGACCGTCTTTCTGAGCGGCACGAGAGAGGCCCCTTTACATTTCTTTCATGTCACCACAGCGGGACGACTGAATACGTACCACGACATCCTTGCTGGGAGTAGTGTACCCGCAGGGGCCTTTTTCCAACATATTCAGTTGTCACATTTCTTTGACAGAATGATATCTCAATTGGACCTGCACAGACTGCCTACTGACTTTGAGAGACTGGTATTAGCGGATTCTTGCCCGGCTCATGCCCTTTCGGTTATGTATAAGATGCTCCTCTCTGCTCCCTCCTCCCCTCCTCCTTCGTTCTGCCGTCAATGGGAGAGAGAGCTGTCATTAACCTTCTCTGACTCCCAGTGGCGCAAGTGTTTTCAATTGACTCACAAGGCTATGATAGCCTCGAGATATCAAGAAACGTGCTACAAAATACTCTCCAGATGGTACAGGGTTCCCTCGGTCTTACACAAATGGTACCCGTCGGTATCGGATCAGTGCTGGAGGTGTGGGAGTGGGGAGGGCACCATGCAACATATCTGGTGGGGTTGTCCGCAGATTAGGGGATTTTGGTCCGCAGTACTAACAGTAATCAAAGAGGTGACGGGAGAACAGGTCCCTGATTCTCCAGAGGCCCTATTGTTGTATATGTTTGACATGCCCATCAACAGGTTTAGGAAATCCCTCCTTCGTTACTTGTTGCAGGCTGCCAAGTCCATCCTACCACGTAATTGGAAATCCTCAATCCCCCCCCCTCTTTGGAGGAGTGGTATGCGGAGATTGATTCCATGCAGAGAATGGAGGAGTTGATCTCCCACACCCCTGACCAGATTCTGGCGTGTCGCCGAACTTGGTTCTACTGGAACGAGTTCAAGACTTCCCAGATGTATCTGTCTATCTCTTGCTAAGGTTGTTCTTAGATTCTGCTATGTCTGAATACTACTTGAGGTCACTCCCCCCTTGACCGATTGGTCACCGTCTAGTGTGGCACTCCCGCTCTACTACCACAAATTCTGAGATAGATTGTGCATCTTGTCTCCCCTTCCCCCCCCCCCCCCCTTTTTTTTTTTCTCCCCCCCTTTCCCCACTCTCTCCTGTGAGTGTGGTGTCGCGTTCATGTTTGGGTCTATTTTATGTATATGAAACTGGTCTTTCTGTGTTCTCTATATGTAGGAATGGGTGCTGAAGCGCCATTGTTCACATTTAAGTGAGATAGTATTGTACTTCATTTAGCTTAATTCGCAGAATTCTTTCCTGGTTTGGACTCTGCGACATGATTAGGATGTTCATTGATTCTACATTTATCTTGTCAATGCGGAACTCCGCATGCTTATGATTTTTGCCTTTAATTCGCAAATTGCTTCTTCTTGTTTGAACTTTATAACGCGATTAGGTTGTTCAAAGATGTAACATTTATTCTGTTTGTGCGGAAACCTGCACATCTGTGATGTTGCTCTGTCACATGTTGTGACTCAGTTCTTCTCCTTACCTTACGCATACTTACAATGTGTTATGTGCAATTTTGTGAATGATGATAAAAAAATATATATATATATTTTGGGGTTACTTTTACTTTCTAAGGCAATATGTCTTTCTGTCTCCAGCTTTGCTCCCTTTATCATTTTTTTACATATTTTATTTTTTTCCTTATAGCTTTTTTGTGCCTCTTCACTGCCCTCCTGTTTTAGTAGCTGAAACACTTTCTTTTTGTTTTTTATTGCCTCCCTTACATCTCTGTTGATTCAAATTGGGTTTTTCCTGTTTCTAATTATTTTTTTACCATATGGAATGTACCTCTCACAGTGGGCGCCTAAGATGTTTTTAAAGATCTCCCATTTATTTTTTGTTCTGCTATTTTTAAACACTTTGTCCCAATCAATACGGTTTAGGGCCTCTCTAAGCAGGATAAAATTAGCCTTCCTCAAATTCAGTGTTTTTGTGGCTCCATGACAAAAAGCTCTATTAAGGGATAAATGGAAGTTATATTATGGTCACTATTCCCTAGGTGCCTCTCAACCTTTGTTACTCTGTCAGGTCTATTAGTCAATATTAAGTCTAAAAGGGCCTTTCCTCTAGTCGGTTCCTGCACCATTTGGGAAAGGTAATTATCTTTAGTTATAGACAAAAACATGTTTCCTTTGTGAGAGCTACAGGTTTCAGATTCCCAATTTATGTCTGGGTAGTTAAAGTCGCCCATAATAACAACCTCATTCTGATTAGTTGCTTCATCTATTTGCCTGAGGAGTATATCTTCCATGGGCTTTGTTATATTTGGGGGCCTATAGCAGACTCCTATTAGAATTATATTACTGTTATTACCCCCATGTATATTTACCCATAATGATTCCACCTGTTCATTACCTGTACCTATATCTTCCCGCAGTGTTGGCTTCAGACAGGATTTTACATAGAGACATACACCTCCCCCCTTCCGGTGTTTACGGTCACTTCTAAATAGACTGTAACCCTGTAAGTTAACCGCCCAGTCGTAGCTCTCGTCCAGCCATGTCTCAGTTATCCCCACTGTCATATTTTTCTTCTGCAATTAATAATTCTAGGTCATTTATTTTGTTGGTCAGACTCCTGGCATTGGTCAGCATGCAATTTAGAGAGATTTTTCAGTTTTTATTTCTTTCTCCCTATTCTTTTTAACTATTGCTACACCCCCTCCCTCCACTCCACCCCTTGATTTATTACTAATTCCCAGCTCTCTATCTTGCATGCTATATGTGTAGCTACCCTTCCCCCCAGTCCGTAGTTTAAATATTGCTCCAGCTTCCTAGCCATTTTGTCCCCCAATACAGCTGCACCCTCCCCATTTAGGTGCAGCCCGTCCCAAGCATAGAGTCTGTAGCCAAGACAGAATTCATCCCAGTTCTCCAAAAACCCAATCCCCCTTTCCTACACCAATTTTTGAGCCACTTACTCACCTCTCTAATCTCCCTCTGCCTCTCTGGTGTGACCCGAGGAACAGGTAATATTTCTGAAAATATTACCCTGGAGGTCCTTCCCTTGAGCTTTTGGCCTAAGTCCCTGAAATCATTTTTAAGGACACTCCACCTACCTCTAACTCTGTCATTGGTGCCAATGTGGACCATGACAGCTGAATTCTCACCAGCCCCACCCAGCAATCTGTCAGCCCGATCCACGATATGTCGGACTCGGGCCCCAGGTAAAAAACATGCTGTTCGACGATCCCGGTCTTTGTGGCAGATTGCCCTATCTGTGCCCCTTATAATGGAGTCAGTGACCAATAGGAGAATAGGTTATTTCAGATAAGTAATAAAGGACTCTGACGTCCGTTTGGAAATTACAAACACAAAAACTAAATTATTTAACCCTTTTAATTCGTTAACTTTGACCTAGGGCTTTAGTTTCATTCACAACAGAAAAATAAAAAAGTAACATTCTTTCAAATCCATTTTCACCCATCAGAGTTCAGTCTATTGACTTTCATCTCATCGCTCCAAATTACCCGTTTCCAATCTTCCATTTTTCGTACTTTTTTGCAAACTCGAGCCAATGCTTCTTATGACGAGTTGAAGTTGAAGCTTCTTCACCTTTTTTCGGGCCATCATTCCAAGACTTGTGTAATGCATGTTGCTTGCATGGACATCAGTGATCTCACTCTTACGAAGCATACGAGCCACCTCCACTTCCGTCTCTGTCGCGTTATAACTGATATACCTTGTGATGAGCCAACTTGTTGACTCTGGCATTTTGCCTGGACGTCCACCTCTTGGCTTTTGAATGGATGGACTTCATTTCATATTCTTCCAGCTGTCATGGTCTCACATGATGCAATTTGGCAATTTTCTAAGCTGAGGGACCGCTATCAAAGAGCTGGATGATGCGGTTTCTCTTTTCTTGGGAAATCTTCTTTTATGTAAAATAATGATAAAGGCAGCAAAACTGGAGACAGACATATTGCCATAGAAAGTAAAAGTAACCCCAAAATATTTTTTCATTATATAAATAGTAAAAAGATTAAAACAGAAAATGTTGGCCCTTTGAAAAGTATTGAGGGAGAGACTGTAGAGGGCGATGAGAAAAAAGCAAACCTATTAAACAATTTTTTTCTCCACTGTAGGAGAAAAAGGAGGAGGTTGACCTTTTTGTTGATGAGCAGAGGGATGAGGTAAACTCCAACTTAAATGTTTCTTGTCTAACCCAGGAAGAAGTGCAGCTCCGTCTTAAGAAGATTAAAATAGACAAATCCCCAGGTCCTGATGGCATACACCCACGTGTCCTAAGGGAGTTAAGTAATGTCATAGATAGGCCCCTATTCTTAATATTTATGGACTGTCTAATAACGGGGTATGTCCAAAAGGATTGGCGACATGGCAAATGTGGTGCCAATATTCAAAAAGGGGTCAAGAAGTGATCCTGGAAACTATAGGCCGGAAAGTTTAACCTCTATTGTGGGTAAAATAGTTGAAGGTTTTCTAAGAGCTGCTATCCTGAACTATCTCACTGAAAATAAATGTATGAAGGATCGGTCTTGTCATCAGCTTCTATAAGGAAGTTAGTTCTAGACTATCAGGGTGAGGCACTGGATGTTATATATCTAGATTTCTCTAAAGCATTTGATACTGTGCCACATAAAAGGTTGGTAAGTAAGATGAGAATGCTTGGACTGGGGTGCAAGTGGGTTAGCAACTGGCTCAGTGATAGAAAACAAAGGGTGGTAATTAACGGTACATACTCAGACTGGATCCCTGTTACTAGTGGGATACCACAGGGCTCAGTACTGGGCCCTATCCTCAATATTTTCATTAATGATATTACACATGGATTGCACAGTAGAATATCGATCTTTGCAGACGATACTAAGCTCTGTAAAGTAATTAACACAATAGAGGATAATGTGTTATTACAAAGGGATCTGGATAAGTTGGAGGCCTGGGCAGAGAAATGGCAGATGAGGTTCAACACAGATAAATGCAAGGTTATGCACATGTGGAGGAAAAATCCATTACATGATTTCATGTTAAATGGAAAAATGCTGGGTAAAAGTGACATGGAGAAGACTTGGGAATCCTGGTGGACAGTAAACTTAATTGTAGCACCCAGTGTCAGACAGCAGCTGCCAAAGCATATAGGATTATTGGGTGTATTAAAAGGGGCATAGATGCACATGATGAGAACATTATTCTCCCATTATACAAGTCACTGGTTAGAATACACATGGAATATTATGTACAGATTTGGGCACCAGTGCACAGGAAAGACCATGAACAGGTACAAAAATTATAAAAGGACTGGGTGGACTGCAATACCCAGAAAGATTAGCAAGATTAGGGTTATTGAGTTAAGAGAAAAGACGGCTTCGGGAGGACATAATATATACACTCACCGGCCACTTTATTAGGTACACCTGTCCAACTGCTCGTTAACACTTAATTTCTAATCAGAGAATCACAGGGCGGCAACTCAGTGCATTTAGGCATGTAGACATGGTCAAGACAATCTCCTGCAGTTCAAACCGAGCATCAGTATGGGGAAGAAAGGTGATTTGAGTGCCTTTGAATGTGGCATGGTTGTTGGTGCCAGAAGGGCTGGTCTGAGTATTTCAGAAACTGCTGATCTCCTGGGATTTTCACGCACAACCATCTCTAGGGTTTACAGAGAATGGTCCGAAAAAAAAAAAACATCCAGTGAGCGGCAGTCCTGTGGGCGGAAATGCCTTGTTGATGCCAGAGGTCAAAGGAGAATTGGCAGACTGGTTCGAGCTGATAGAAAGGCAACAGTGACACAAATAGCCACCCGTTACAACCAAGGTAGGCAAAGAGCATCTCTGAACGCACAGTAACGGCGAACTTTGAGGCAGATGGGCTACAGCAGCAGAAGACCACACCGGGTGCCACTCCATTCAGCTAAGAACAGGAAACTGAGGCTCCAATTTTCCCAAGCTCAACGAAAATTGACAGTAGAAGAATGGAAAAACGTTGCCAGGTCTGATGAGTCTCGATTTTCTGCTGCGACATTCGGATGGTAGGGTCAGAATTTGGCGTCAACAACATGAAAGCATGGATCCATCCTGCCTTGTATCAACGGTTCAGGCTGGTGGTGGTGGTGTCATGGTGTGGGGAATATTTTCTTGGCACTCTTTGGGCCCCTTGGTACCAATTGAGCATCGTTGCAACACCTTGTTGAATCTATGCCACGAAGAATTGAGGCAGTTCTGAAGGCAAAAGGGGGTCCAACCCGTTACTAGCATGGTGTACCTAATAAAGTGGCCGGTGAGTGTGTATATATATATATATATATATATATAATATATATATATATATACATACACACACACATACACTCACCGGCCACTTTATTAGGTACACCATGCTAGTAACGGGTTGGACCCCCTTTTGCCTTCAGAACTGCCTCAATTCTTCATGGCATAGATTCCACAAGGTGTTGCAACGATGCTCAATTAGTACCAAGGGGCCCAAAGAGCGCCAAGAAAATATTCCCCACACCATGACACCACCACCACCAGCCTGAACCGTTGATAAAAGGCTGGATGGATCCATGCTTTCATGTTGTTGACGCCAAATTCTGACCCTACCATCCGAATGTCACATCAGAAATCGAGACTCATCAGACCAGGCAACGTTTTTCCAATCTTCTACTGTCCAATTTCGATGAGCTTGGGCAAATTGGAGCCTCAGTTTCCTGTTCTTAGCTGATTGGAGTGGCACCTGGTGTGGTCTTCTGCTGCTGTAGCCTATCTGCCTCAAAGTTCGCCGTACTGTGCATTCAGAGATGCTCTTCTGCCTACCTTGGTTGTAACGGGTGGCTATTTGAGTCACTGTTGCCTTTCTATCAGCTCGAACCAGTCTGCCCATTCTCCTTTGACCTCTGGCATCAACAAGGCATTTCTGCCCACAGGACTGCCGCTCACTGGATGTTTTTTCTTTTTCGGACCATTCTCTGTAAACCCTAGAGATGGTTGTGTGTGAAAATCCCAGGAGATCAGCAGTTTTCTGAAATACTCAGACCAGCCCTTCTGCACCAACAACCATGCCACGTTCAAAGGCACTAAAATCACCTTTCTTCCCCATACTGATGCTCGCTTTGAACTGCAGGAGATTGTCTTGACCATGTCTACATGCCTAAATGCACTGAGTTGCCGCCATGTGATTGGCTGATCAGAAATTAAGTGTTAACGAGCAGTTGGACAGGTGTATCTAATAAAGTGGCCGGTGAGTGTGTGTGTGTGTATATATATATACACACACATATATATATATATATATTGTATATATAATATATATATATATATATATAGATTTCATTTTTAGATATACAGCTCAAGGGCCAAATACAGACAAGCAATATAGTTACCACACTTTACCGCAAACCCAATTCAGGAAATACAATTTTGAGAGCAAATAGCTGCCATTCATCTAATACTATCAGGGCAATTCCTTATGGGGAATTTGTGAGAGCCACGATGATCTGTACACTAGATAGTGATTATATACAAGTAGAAAAAGATATTGAACGGAGATTAATACAGAGCGGCTATCATAAGAAAGATATAGCTGTAGCAAAACATAAAGCTAGTCTTAAAAATCAAAACCAACTATTGATAATGGATAAAGGAAATAAGAAAAAACCAAACCCACTTTTTCCACTAGTTATAGTAAAAAGTTTAATCAAGTCAAAGCCATATTTAGGAAAAATGTAAACATTTTACGCCAAAATAAGTTGGCTGATATCTGAGGAGGAGTTCAAGTAGTTCCTAAAAGGGGAAAAACTCTAGGCAACCTAACATTTCCAAGTACATATATACCCATTTCTAGCAAATCCAGACAAAATTTGGTTTTCACAAAAGGGTTTCTTTAGGTGCGGTGGAGGCCGGTGCAGCGCCTGTAAAATGGCTTTAAAAACTTCAAATTTTACCAATGTCAATAAACAAAAATATAATATCCGACAGTTTATTAACTGTAAGGCCGTGTTCACACGGCTTATTCCCGACGGATTTGTGCGCCGTATTGAGCGCACAAATCCGCCGTGAATAAGGGGCGGGACGGAGGCTGGGCCGGAGCGCAGCGGGGGCGCCGCTCCCGGCCCCATAGACAATGCATTGTTTACGGTGCGTACGCGCCGTAAATAATGTGCATGTCACTTTCTCCCCCCGCGGCGGATTCGCCGAGCGGGGAGGAGCGACGGATTCCACTGTTCTCAATGAGAGCAGTGGATTACCGTAATTACTGCCGCGGATTGGCGCCGTACTGCAGCGCAAATCCGGCGCGGAGTACGGCGCCCATCCGGGGCAGAAATAAGCCGTCTGAAAGGGGCCTAACAGTCACCACCACATTTATGTAATTGAATGCACCTTATGTGAAAAAAAAAAAATAGGCAGTACCATTCGTAAAATTAAAATTCGAATTATGGAACATATATCTAACATTACAAAACAGCAGGGACATTTATCAGGAGCAGCCAAACATTTTGAGGATCACCATGGTGACCTTATGGGTTTTAAATTTTATGGTATAGAATGCATAAAACACCCGTATAGAGGAGGAAATTGGACAAAAATCCTCAGACAGAAGGAAGCACAATGGATTCTCAAACTTGGCACTAGGAGACCAGAGGGTCTCAATTATCGTACTGACATGTTGTACATATATGTTATATAGTGTATCAAGTATATGAAATTTGTTGCTAGTTTGGTTTAGGCATACGTTTTTCTAGGGTGGAAGCATAGACATATAAGTGGATTCATGTTCAGCATAGAGGCATTTATAACAAGTTAAATATATTCCACACTATGAAGGAAGTATATTACATACTCTATAGTCCACTTTACTTGTAAGTATACGTTTTACATGGTTGCAAATATAGATACAAGAGTGGTTTTATGTGGAATAAAGATAGTGTAAAGGCATTTACAATATGTTGAACATATTTTATACCATCAAATATGCATATATCGTACTTTACAGCTCATATATTTTATAGGCATAGATTCAGTAAAAAGATGGTAATGTCTCTTTAAATGCTCCTCATTTGGAATGATTATGTGATAATAGCTAAAGAAGGTGTTTGGTTTTAGTATTCTTTTTAACCAAGGTGGCATTATGGCCCGTTATAACAGTGAGCAAGAGCTATACGCTCGAAACGCGTCTGTTTTTGTACACCATAGCGGGGTATTAGTGCCGTTTTGCTGTCTTTTAATCATGTTTAATAAAGGACTGTGATTTCAACCTCACCGGATTTTTGGGATTCTCTGGTGGCACGGACACAGTCGTTCCTGCCCGGATTTCCGCACTCGTGCATTTGCATTTCCGTCTGGCCGGCGGTGAGCCCGGAGAGGCTGGCTACAGCAGCGGGGTCCCTGACTTACAGCACAGCATCAAGTCCTTTTGGAGGTGAGCCGTTTGTTTTTGTCTTGCTGCAATGTGATTTACATTGCTTTTAATGTAAAACACACATCTGCGTTCAGACAAGTGATCGCCGATGCGTTTACATGTGTCTTTGTAATGCGTCAGATCTGTTCAAAGAATTGACATGTCAATTCTTGATCCGTTTGATGCAGCAGACGCCCTATTTAAATATAGGGTGCATTTCTGCTGCAACGAAAATGCGTCCAAACACACACCTGCGTGTTGGATGCGATTTACTCAGCACTATTGAATGTGTTTTTCGGATCCAACACGCCGTGTGAACATACCCATAGGTGCTAACAGCCGGGTCCAATCCTTGCTGTTTGACCCTCTAGACGCTGCAGCGTCTAAATGAATAAGAAACCGGGTTGTGCACGGTTTCTCACCTCGGTCGCGTTCTTCATCCCCCTGCCACAAGAAGTTGCTATGGCAGCTGGAAGCTGAATTATTGCTAAAATGCATAAGGGAGTACAAAAATCCCGAAACAGCGTTGTCTGTAGATGAGAGATACTGGCTTGGCTAAAAAATCCTTTTTGCTTTCTCAAGACTCGGTGGGTCAAAAGCAAATTGAGGATTTGTTACAACCAACAGAGGGCGCTGTGGGCTTCTCAGCCCCTTTCCCATAATACCTTGTGATATGCAGATGCTAAGTAGAGGGCGAAAAGGAAAAACAAAAAATCTACAAGCCGTTCGTTCGGTGCTCTCCTTAAGGAGAGATCTTCCCTTCCTGAGCTACCCGATGCCTCCCACACAGCCAGCCAGTATCTTCTCTACTCTGCACTGAAGAGGGACAAAAATCCCGAAACAGCGTTGCCTGTAGATGAGAGATACTGGCTTGGCTAAAAAATCCTTTTTGCATTCTCAAGACTCACTGGGTCAAAAGCAAATTGAGGATTTGTTACAACCAACAGAGGGCGCTGTGGGCTTCTCAGCCCCTTTCCCATAATACCTTGTGATATGCAGATGCTAAGTAGAGGGCGAAAAGGAAAAACAAAAAATCTACAAGCCGTTCGTTCGGTGCTCTCCTTAAGGAGAGATCTTCCCTTCCTGAGCTACCCGATGCCTCCCACACAGCCAGCCAGTATCTTCTCTACTCTGCACTGAAGAGGGACAAAAATCCCGAAACAGCGTTGTCTGTAGATGAGAGATACTTGCTTGGCTAAAAAATCCTTTTTGCATTCTCAAGACTCGGTGGGTCAAAAGCAAATTGAGGATTTGTTACAACCAACAGAGGGCGCTGTGGGCTTCTCAGCCCCTTTCCCATAATGCCTTGTGATAAGGGAGTACAGGAGAATCTTTATGCTTTTTAACCCCTTAACCCACCAGGACGTATGGGTACGTCCTGGTGGCGTTATAGAGTTATGTATCAGGATCGCAGCTCGATCCTGTTACACAGCCGCCGGATGTCAGTGGCTAATTGTAGCTACCACCTGGCAGTTATAGCGCGGGGGGCGGCGTAGCCCTTCCGCGCAGTTTAACCCTTTTAGATGCCGCGGCGTATAAATGAATAAGAAACGGTGCCGCTCACCATTCTTCATTCTGACCAGCGTCCCCGTAGCGTAACTGCAGGGACCCGATGCCTGGACATGGCAGCGGGAAGCCTTCTGAGGAAGTGGGGAAAACGCCATCTTTGTACACCCTAATGCATTGTCTATGCAATGCATTAGGCTGTATTAATTATCGCACCCCCTAGAAGTGAAGCGCCCTACGGGGACTCAATGTTAAAGTAAAAAAAAAAAAAAAAAAGTTTTAATATATAAAAAAAATAAAAAAATATTAAAAGTTCAAATCACCCACCTTTCACCATTTTACAAATAAAAAAATAAAATAAAAAAGTTACACATATTTGGTATCGCCGCGTCCAAAAAAGTCCGATCTATAAAAATATAACATTTATCCAATACGCCGAAGACCGTAGAAGAAAAAAAATTCTAAACCCCAAAATTGCGTTTTTTTGGGTCATTTGATATCCTATAAAAATTGGAATAAAAAAAGTGATGAAAAAAGTTGCATGCATTCCAAGCTGCTAGCAATAAAAAGTACACTTCAGTCCACAAAAAATGTCCCTCACTGACATCCGTAGGTGTTAGTACAAAAAAGTTATTGGTCACACAAAACGGGGCCGCCGCGCAAATTTAAAATATATTAAATGTTAGGATTTTTTTTATGACACGAAAACATAAAGGAAACCCCACATGTTTGGTATTGTCGGATGCGTATCAACCTGTAGAATACAGATAACACATTTTTTGCCGAAGATTGAACGGCGCAAAAAAAAAGAAAAACTCCCGCAAACATGGCGCAAGTACATTTTTTTTTTCACATTTTGCCCCACTTACAATTTTTTTTGCGGTTTCCCAGTATATTCTATGGCAATATGAATAACACCACTGGAAAGTACATCTTATCCCGCAAAATAAAAGCCCTCATATGACTATGTAGGTGGAAAAACAAAAACGTTATGGCTTTTGGAAGGCGAGGAGGAGAAAAAAATGTTTTCCTTTGGAGGTGTTAAAGGGTTAAACGTACTAAAACCCTACATACCTTGTGTCATCAGAATCATACCGAAATGGAGAATACAGATAACCCATATTTATACCAAAAAGTGAACACAATTTTCACCCCAATCAGAATTTGTTTCCAGTTTCCTAGCACGTTATATGGTCAATGGCATCAATGTACATGTTGTCTTGCAAAAACAAGCCCTCATATGACTAGGTAGACAGAAAAATAAAAAAGTAATCACTCTTGGAATACAGGGAGAAAAAATATAGACTGCGGCTGGAAGTGGATGATGTAAACTTCATTTATGTGCCTCACTGTATTACTTTACAAAAACCTGATTAACAAAACAAAATATACTTAAAAAAAATATTAGGTCTGTTCAATCATATGTTTTCACAATTGTCATATTGCAGAATGTTGAGAAATGCAAGCATATTACATTACTAATAAATCCATTATCACCTCTGGTAACTATAAATTAAGTGTTGCAATTGTGATACAAACACAATAGTCAGATAAACACCCTTCACCCTGCATAGTTTTTATTGAAGTTTCCAGCATGTACTAAGACAGTACTAGAAGTACAGTACAGTACAGTTCTAGAAGACCTAGAAGGCCGCGGAAAAGCCTTGAGCACCACGGTCTTTAGTTTTGCAGTGAGAGCCGTAGATGCCTAGCAGTGCACGTACTCGGGAATGCGACTATTAGACATTTACACATTTTTTTTTTACTGATCTAAAAGATCGGATCCGTTAATTAAAGGAAGAGAAAATAATTTACGTCCTTATTTTATAGAACGAAAAAATTGTTTCAAGCTGTTGTAGGCGCTTCCGGCAGCAACGGAAGGGTGTTAAAACAAATTATGGCGGCCTTCAGACAGAATATGCTAATCGCGCTTTTCCACTCAGGCCTTCTTCGAAATAGGTAAAGACGCTGTTATGCAGTCGGAAACTCAGCCACACGTTATACGATAACGACCAAACATGGTTAACAAATACTACCTGGTTCCTAGTGCCCGGTCTGGTTCGTCTCAGCACTGTAGCTCCCTCCGCCATGACCATAATGACAAACTGTAGTTCCACACAAAACGCCTCTATGCAGCTGCTTCGTCTTCAGAGGAGGCGGGGACATATCTGCATTGTTCAGCCCCCTTACTCCTACAGCTCACTCCAGAGACGCAAGAGGTCAATACTAGCGGAGAGCTGCATTAAACAAATCGTCCCATTGAAGCTCACTTCTATCAAGCTCACTATTAGTGGTTTAAAAAAGAACCCACTCCAGCCTCGCTCCTTAATCTATGTTTAAACTGATATGTGGCATGTTTTTTCCCCCACTTTGTTCAGTCTTAGGCTATGTCCACACTGCACATGATTACGATCGTATCTCCGGCGCTTTTCGTTTTTTAAAAGCGCCGGAGATACGATCGTCAGTGTGGTGCCATAGACGGCAATAGAAAAGACGAGTTGCTGTCTACACAGCTCGTCTTTTCTCTGCCCGTCTTTCGGCAGCGGCGTATTATACAACATGTTGTATAATACGCCGGTGCTTCTCGTCTTCTTGACGTCTTCCCATACAATGCTATTGTATGGGGGGCGTCGGGTAACGAGAAGCGGCTGCGGCTTTTGCATAAAGCGTGACAAAAGCCGCGGTCCTGCATCAGAGAAAGAACGGCCGCTTTAAGGGCCGTTTGTTCTCTGATGCAGTGTAGACATAGCCTTAGGCTATGCTAAAATGCCGTCCAAAGTTCGACAGCATTTTAACATCGCTGGAAAGTGATTTTAGCCCAGATTTGTGTTAAAAACCACGATCATTTTTCGGATTTGCCGTCGGACCCGTACATTGAATGCACGGGAATCCGATGGCAATCCTGTAGAACAGTGGTCCCCAACCTTTTTTCTACCAGGGACCGGTTTTATGCAAGACGATTTTTACGTGGCCTAGTGGGGGCGTGGTTATCAGGGACGGGTTTATTGGGGCGGGGTTATGGAGGGGGTTGGATGTTTAGAATCACACACACACACACAAAAAAAAACACACAATAAAGTGTATAGTATGGAGTAACCGGAATCCGGCGGATTTTAAACCCGACCAGAAAAAAATTTCACTGTGTACAGATTTTTTATTACAGTCTACCCTGCACTGGGTACAGTTGGATTTTCGGCGGATTCTAAATGCCGAATCCGACGAGAATCCAGTGCTGTGTAGACATAGCTGAAGAAATGGGACATTCGTTGTGTAAGACAGTGGCATCTTCTATCTTCTGTATGTCACAGATTTTTAACATTCACAGTAGATTTATTGGCATGGGCATAACTAAAGCCATAGCCAGGGCCGCCATCAGAAATTTTCGGGCCCCATACAGCTGGAATGCCTGGGCTCCCCCGACACCTGCCCCCTGGTCACCCCGCCTACCAATTGCTCCACCTCTGGCCGCCTGATGAGTTGTTCACTTTCCCTTCTCCATTCGGTCCAGACCACCATGATGACTTCTCCCATCCATCCCTCGTCCCTGCAGAATTTACAACACAAACACCTGAGACTCCTCACTTTTTTTTTAACATTTTCCCAACTGTGTGCCCCCCCCCATATACAAACTCCCCATCCATAGTGGCCCAAATGGTAATTGTGTGCGGCCTGTTCTTTCTGCATTGTTGTGAAGCAAGGGGGTGGTACCTGCCAACAGCGGTGGGCCCCCCTCTGCTTCACAGGCTGGCCAGGCCCCGTACAGGAGTACTAGTTGTACTGCCTTAACGGCAGCCCTGGCCATAGCAGCCATAGCGACTGTTTTGGGGCCCACTGAGGTGCAAGAACATTATTTTTTTTTGTAAGGAACTAGTAGTTGGTGGTTTCATGCCCTTCAGCACTATTATTTGGGTTCCCTGATATGTGGCAGTATTATTTATATCTTTAATTATTACTACTTACACTACTTATAAAATGGGATATTTGGTTGAAATTTTTTAAGATGAACATAAAGGGAAACATTTATGAAAATTGTCTAGGTCTAAGACTTTGTTGCCTACAGCATCCAATTAGAGCTCCCCTTTCATTTTTTCTGAGCAATGTTTTTTTTGCTATAGGCAATAAAGTCTTAGAATCGGCAGTTTTCATACATAAGGCCAACATTTTCTTGAATTTTTTATTAAATTAAATAAATGAGGCCATCTTTTAACTTTAGAATGCACATGTCCAACTGTTCAATGTTTTAGTACTTTTTCCACAACTTGCTGATCTCTAACAAGGAGCTCAATGGCAAAATTCCCAACAGGTATTTAATTCCCTGAATCGTGCAATACATTTAGGGGATCAATTTGAATTGGGATTTAAACAGTCCTCCTCATCATGCTGTTCACATTATGACATCATGAGACAAAGACAACACCTTACAAATGACCAACAGTATCTCGCTACTGCGAGACCTAAAGTTGGATGCTTTCCTGAAGGAGTTTTAGCGTAAGGTAAAATCCCCTGCACAGGTCGCTTATAGCTGTGAGCCGACCGTACATAAGAATGACACCGAGCTTAGAGTGTCATCTGCAGGTTGCAAAAGAGATACAGAGAGTCTGGAAGAATCACAGAAAGGCAAAGGAGGGAACGTTCTTTGGCTATATCACACACTGATGACTGCTTCATTGCAAACAATTTCCTATGGAAGCGGATGATGAATGCTACAACTCCAGGCATCATGAGACCAAGACAACACTTGATCAAAAGTATCCAGCCATTGTGAGGTTTCAAGCAGGATACTCTCACAAAGAAGTGGCCACCGAGCTTAGAGTGTCATCAGCAGGTAGCAAGAGAGAAACTGGAAGAGTCACAGAAAGGCAAAGAAGTGGTTGTTCTTCTGGCTACGTCACACACGGATTGTAAACAATGTGCTGCAACACCAAATGATGATTGCCACACAACACCAAGCATGTTTAACCCCTTAAGCCGAAGGACTGAAAAGTCCTTAATGACCAGGTAAATTTTGTAGTTTTTGCTCCCTTTCGTTTCAACAGTCATAACCTTTTTATCTTTTAAGTGACGGAGTTGTATGGGGGCTTGTTTTGTATGGGAGAAGTTGTGTTTTGGGAGGTGTAGTTTAAGTTTACAAATAAATTACTGCATCTTTTTTTTTATCTTTGGGGGTTTTATTTTTTTTTTTACACCATTCCCATTTCACACTAAATAACCTGTTAGATTAATTCTATAGGTTGTTATGGTCATGTGAATACCTAATACAGTGGTGGCCAAAAGTATTGGCACCCCTGCAATTCTGTCAGAGAATACTCAGTTTCTTCCTGAAAATGATTGCAATCACAAATTCTTTGGTATTAATATATTCATTTATTTTGCTTGCAATGAAAAAAAACAAAACAGAATGAGACAAAAATCAAATCATTGATCATTTCACCCAAAACTTCAAAAATGGGCCGGACAAAAGTATTGGCACCCTCAGTCTAATACTTGGTAGCACAACCTTTAGCCAAAATAACTGCGAACAACCGCTTCCGGTAACCATCAATGAGTTTCTTACAATGCTCTGCTGGAATTTTAGACCATTCTTCTTTGGCAAACTGCTCCAGGTCCCTGAGATTTGAAGGGTGCCTTCTCCAAACTGCCATTTTGAGATCTCTCCACAGGTGTTCTATGGGATTCAGGTCTGGACTCATTGCTGGCCACTTTAGAAGTCTCCAGTGCTTTCTCTCAAACCATTTTATAGTGCTTTTTGAAGTGTGCTTTGGGTCATTGTCCTGCTGGAAGACCCATGACCTCTGAGGGAGACCCAGCTTTCTCACACTGGGCCCTACATTATGCTGCAAAATTTGTTGGTAGTCTTCAGACTTCATAATGCCATGCACACGGTCAAGCAGTCCAGTGCCAGAGGCAGCAAAGCAACCCCAAAACATCAGGGAACCTCCGCCATGTTTGACTGTAGGGACCGTGTTCTTTTCTTTGAATGCCTCTTTTTTTTTCCTGTAAACTCTATGTTGATGCCTTTTCCCAAAAAGCTCTACTTTTGTCTCATCTGACCAGAGAACATTCTTCCAAAATGTTTTAGGCTTTCTCAGGTAAGTTTGGGCAAACTCCAGCCTGGCTTTTTTATGTCTCGGGGTAAGAAGTGGGGTCTTCCTGGGTATCCTACCATACAGTCTCTTTTCATTCAGACGCCGACAGATAGTATGGGTTGACACTGTTGTACCCTCGGACTGCAGGGTAGCTGAACTTGTTTGAATGTTAGTCGAGGTTCTTTATCCACCATCCGCACAATCTTGCGTTGAAATCTCTCGTTAATTTTTCTTTTCCGTCCACATCTAGGGAGGTTAGCCACAGTGCCATGGGTTTTAATCTTCTTGATGACACTGCACACGGTAGACACAGGAACATTCAGGTCTTTGGAGATGGACTTGTAGCCTTGAGATTGCTCAGGCTTCCTCACAATTTGGATTCTCAAGTCCTCAGACAGTTCTTTGGTCTTCTTTCTTTTCTCCATGCTCAATGTGGTACACACAAGGACACAGGACAGAGGTTGAGTCAACTTTAATCCATGTCAACCGGCTGCAAGTGTGATTTAGTTATTGCCAACACCTGTTAGGAGCCACAGGTAAGGACTAGTTCACACAGCTTATTGCCAATGTGATTGCGGGGACGGATTTCGCCCCGCAATTATGCTGGCTGCCATGCAGCGGGGGCGGGGCGGGGGGTCGGCAGCTGGCCGGCCCCATAGACATGCATTATTCACGGCGCGTACACGCCATAAATAATTGACACGTCTATGAGAACTATGGATTACCGTAATGATAGAGACAGATTTCAGCCGTTCTGCAGCGCAAATACGGCGCGTAGTACGGCTGAAATCAGTGCCCAAATCAGACGTGTGAACGAGCCCTAAGTTACAGGTGCTGTTAATTACACAAATTAGAGAAGCATCACATGATTTTTCAAACAGTGCCAATACTTTTTCCACCCCCTTTTTTATGTCTGGTGTGTAATTATATCCAGGTTGGCTTTATGACAATTCTTTTTGTGGTTTTCCTTTGAAGACAAATTAAATGAAGATAATAATACCAAAGAATTTGTGATTGCAATCATTTTCAGGAAGAAACTGAGTATTATCTGACAGAATTACAGGGGTGCCAATACTTTTGGCCACCACTGTAATGTGTAGGGTTTTTTGTGTCATGTATGCACAATTATTTTTTATTAAATATTTATTTTCATTTTATTATTTATTTTATTTTTTTTTCTACACTTTTTTTTTTTGTCTTTTACTTTTTTTTTTTTAATCCCATGAAGGGATAACTGTTTTACATTTTTTTATTATTAGTAATGTATTAGAATATTCATACAGTTGAAACCAGAAGTTTTATATAAAAAGACACATATGCATGTTTTTCTCACTATCTGACATGAAATCAGAATAAACTTTCCAGTTTTAGGTTAATTAGGATTACCAAAATTATTTATATTTGCCAAATTCCAGAATAATTAGAGATAATTTTTTAAGGCATTTTTATTACTTTCTGCAGAGTCAAAAGTTTATATACATTTCATTAGTATTTAGTAGCATTGCCCTTAAACTGTATGACTTGGGTCAAACATTTCGGATATCCTTCCACAAGCTTCTCACAATAGTTGGTGGGAATTTTGGCCCATTCCTCCTGACAGAACTGGTGTAATTGAGCCTTGTTTGTAGGTCACCTTGCTTGCACCTGCCTTTTCAGCTTTGCCCATACATTTGCAATAGGATTGAGATCAGGGCTTTGTGATGGCCACTCCAAAACATTGACTTGGTTATCCTTAAAGGGGTTGTCTCATTTCAAAGATCATATTTGAAAATGTGGGGACCAAAAATCTAAGCATGTCCATCCTTGGTTACCATTAGCAAAGTGCTATGGTTTTAGAGAACGGGCAGCTTTACTTGTGCTTAGCAACCCTGTTTGTTTACAGGTCGGGAAAGTGTTCTGTCCTGCCCAGGTCGCAGACGGGAAAGCGCAGGGGGATTTGTGTTTTGAAATGCAGGGACTGACAAGCAAAGGGGGATTTGTGTATTGAGATGCAGGGACTGACAAGCAAAGGGGGATTTGTATATTGAGATGCAGGGACAAGCACAGGGGGATATGTGTATTGAGATGCACAGGAGAGAGAGAGGGGGATAGAGAGAGAGAGGAGAGAAGGAGGGAGAGAGAGAGGAGGGAAAGAGAGGTGGAAGAGAGAGAGAGCGAGAGAGATTTACTGACTGCAAGCGGAGGTGCTGCAACGGAGTGTCTGGGGGAGGGTGCAATTCACTGACTGCAAGCGGAGGTGGTGCGGGGGAGGGGGAGATTCACTGACTGCAAGCGGAGGTGGTGCGGGGGAGGGGGAGATTCACTGACTGCAAGCGGAGGTGGTGCATGGAGGGGGAGATTCACTGACTGCAAGCGGAGGTGGTGCGGGGGAGGGGGAGATTCACTGACTGCAAGCGGAGGTGGTGCATGGAGGGGGAGATTCACTGACTGCAAGCGGAGGTGCTGCAATGGAGTGTGCGGGCGGAGGGTGCAATGCACTGACTGCAAGCGGAGGTGTTTCAACGGAGTGTGCAATTCACTGACTGCAAGCGGAGGTCCTGCGACAGTGTGTGTGGTGTAATTATCTGCAGGATATATCACTGTGTGTGTGTGAGAGAGAGAGAGAGAGAGAAAAAAAAATCACCCATCTTTCCCTGAGTCCTGAAAGTCAGATGCCCATTCTAGTAACAAAGTATGTAGAGAGAGCAAGAAATTTAGATATACACTATTGAGTTGAACTTAGCTTTTCACTTCCAAAGACAGCTGAAAACCTCTCTCTTTCCACAGCTCACACAGAGTGAATCCTCACATGAACACTTTGGGGTGTGTCTGCAGAGAGAGAAGATACACCCTGCTGGGAGGAGAAACACGCCCCTCCATTTCACAAGCTCTGCTTAGCAACCAGCATAAACGGCTGCCAAATGCTGGAACGAGACAACCCTTTTAAGCCCCTTAAAGTTTTGCAGTATGCTTCAGGTCATTGTTCTTTTGGAAGACCCATTTCCACCCAAGCTTTAACTTCCTGATGATGTCTTGAGATGTTGCTTCAGTATTGCCACATAATCTTCTTTCCTCATAATGCCATCTATTTTGTGAAGTGCACCACTCCCTACCGCAGCAAAACAACCCCACAACAAGATGCTGCCACCCTCATTTTTCACAGTTGGGATAGTGTTCTTAGGCTTCTCCCTTTTCCTCCAAACGTTAAGATGGTCATTATGGCCAAACAGGTACATTTTAGTTTCCTCAGACCACAGGATAGGTTTCCAAAAATGCAGGTCTTTGTTCCTCTGTGCATTTCCAAACATTAATCTGGCTTTTATATGTTTCTTTTATACATGGTAATCTTTTATACATTACAATCTGTGTCAGTTAGACAAAGGCAGCAGTCAAGGCAGCACACAGTCTGCCTTGACTGCAGGTTTGCTACACAGACAGCCCTGGGCATACTCGAGATCCCCAGGGCTGACGGTGCAGCCGCTCCCCAGGCTCTTGGGTCACCGGAAGTCCCGAACACCCGACAGAGCAGGGGAAAGCCTTTCAATCATGCCGTAGTCACTGAACGCAGTAATCAAAGGGTTAAGCGCCGGGGAGCGGAGGTTTCCTCCGCTTCCCAGAGCTTGCAGAGACTGTGCTAGGAACAGGGCTTTGAAGTACAACTCTGTTCTAATCGCAGCTGTGGTGCTAGGAGCTGCAAGACCCTTGTTCTGTAGCGACGGCAAAAGATTTTGCTGCAGACGAATTTCCCAAAATGCCCGCTGTCAAAAGACAGCAGGTCGTTAAAGAGTTAAGAAAGGTGAGAAGCAATCAAGTGTCATGTCAGACCATTTTTAACTGTTTACATCAGCGTGGTCTGTGTGCTGGACAACCAGAATGGATACCTCACCAGAACATGAACTGAATGCATACACTCTCCTTGATGTCTCTGGTGTTAGCCATCATTTCTGCTCAGAGTGAATCAGACTACTGTAAAAGGTGTGCCAGGGGTGCCAATAGGGCAGTTCTCTTGTCAGTGGCCCTAATCAAAAAGGGGCCCAGTGTTATGTTAAAAATTGGAACTAGTTATGAATAGGGGCCCCATTTGATTTAGCTGCATGGGGTACTGAAACGGTTAATAGATGACTGACGGCAGCCCTGGCTACCACTGCACCCCCTATAACTATGGCCCTGCCAGCTGAACCTCCATGTTCCCCGTTGGGATGTTCTTGCTGCCACCACATATATGACATGTTCTTGGGCCCTGGTGAAAAAAGTGATAGGGGCTCCTGCCAGTTACCATGTGCCATTTCCAATACCGATGTCTTCTTATGCGTCAAAGGGGCCCCATAGCAGCTGCTACCGCTGTACCTGCTATAGCTACGCTGTTCTCATCCTTTCAGTAAGCCATTGAAAGGAATCAATTATTTTTTTAGCCTGTGAATCCACTGTGTGACAGTCATCATCCGGTTGTGCAGGACATTGTTTATAACGAAGCGGTCATCAGTATTAGAGATGGGCGAATTGATTCTAACGAAGTGGAATTCGTTTAGAATTTCAGGAAAACTTCGGTTCTGAACAAAGCCGAAGTTTGGGGTACTTCGGGTGAACGAAGTGTGCTTTTCATTGATAAAATGGCTGCGAGCACATGGCGTTACATGGGCAAAGCACTCTGGGAGGAAGAAGGGCATAGCCTGCATGACATGTGCAGAGATGAAGCCAATCAGAGACCGGCGGGATTCTGTGACGTCACCGCACTATATAAGTCCGGGCGCGACGCTGGGAGCTCATACCGCTCTCACTGTACTGATCAGGGAAGGTGCTGCCACGGCTGCTTGTAATAGCTCTTACTGAAGAACTGATTTTTATACAGCGATTTTTGGGGGGTGTCTCAGCTTGTCTCAGAGACTGCTTCTCTTAACGTTCTATTTCTGATTTTGTGGGGTATTGGATCTGAAGTCCAGTGTGCGTCCAGTGCAGCTGCATATACATTTTAATGCTATCTGCTCACAGCACATTGAATATCCAAGGGGGATCTAAGCCTGTTCCTGTTGTATTCATTTAAAGAAACAGCGTTTTTACAATACAAATACCACTTAATTTTTGGCTGCTCAATTCTTTTGCGCAATTTACATCCAGGGGTTAATTAAGCGTTGTTCTGCTGCTGTGGTGACTAAAAGAAACCGTCTTTTTCACCGCCAAAAAATAAATTTTTCCTGTAGCATAATTCACAAGCGAAGGTTAATTACAATTTTTTCTCTTGTTGTGTAGCATAAAAAACACGCCATTGTAACACGCTACAAAGCTAGTAGTTTGTGGTTGCTCAATTGTTTGGCGCAATTTACATCCAGGGGTTAATTAAGCGTTGTTTTGCTGCTGTGGTGACTAAAATAAACCGTCTTTCACCGCCAAAAAATAAATTTTTCCTGTAGCATAATTCACAAGCGAAGGTTAATTACAAGTTTTCCTCTTGTTGTGTAGCGTAGAAAACACGCCATTGTAACACGCTACAAAGCTCGTAGTTTTTGGTTGCTCAATTCTTTGGCGCAATTTACATCCAGGGGTTAATTAAGCGTTGTTCTGCAGTTGTACTCAGTAAAAGAAACTTTGTTTTTCACCGCCACAGAAGAAATTCTGTAGCATAATTCATATCCGAAGGTTAATTAAGCCTGTTTGTGCTTTTATATTCAGTAAAATACACAGAGTTTTTAAACGGCACATACAAGTCAATTTTTCCTGGCCATTTGTGGAGCGCAATTTGTATCCAAGGGTTACCCAAGCTTCTTAGTGGGTTCATTTGGAGTCAAATACAGGGTGTGTATTTATCATATACAGATAT
The DNA here is from genome assembly GCA_025379985.1 of Phyllomedusa bahiana. Taxonomy (NCBI): domain Eukaryota; kingdom Metazoa; phylum Chordata; class Amphibia; order Anura; family Hylidae; genus Phyllomedusa; species Phyllomedusa bahiana. The sequence goes on along the minus strand of JAODAL010001196.1, from coordinate 195,011 downwards.
CTTCATCAAACAGTGTCTGTACATTTTAGAACAAACAGTATGTCAGACAGAGAGGTGGCAGGCTCTTCACCTGCGAGTGGCAGAGGCACAAACATTCCAGGCCCAGGTCGCAGCACAGCAAGGGGACGTCGCAGCAGGGGTCACTCAGTGAGGCCACAACTGCCGCTGTCATCTAGCGGCCGTGTGCTGACTAGCAACCCAAGGGTTCTTGATTGGTTGACTAGGTCATCCACTTCCTCCCAGGTGACATCTGACAACCCCAGCCAAGACTCGGGGGGAAAACGTCAGACACAACCCTTAGTTGGCATGCCCGGGAGCGGGTCAGCGGCCCTCACCTGTCCTCAACCCGCCTCTGTCCCATCCGGTTCCCTCAGCCAGAGATCTACTATGTGGTCTGGGCTCAGCGCCACTATGTAGCGAGGATGATCAATTTGAGGAGGGCAGTCAGCAGCTACTTGGCAGCGAAGAAATGGGGCCAATATCCCCTGCACTCTCAAAGTATAGATGTTGAGAGTGGCATGGGAGGTCATGTTGTGAGGGGTCAGCCTCTGCATACCAAGACCGGTGATGAGGACAGCAGTGACGTTTGAACACCAAATAGATGATGATGTTGCCGACCGCACTCGGGAGCCGGGTGAGGCAACGGCTTCATCATCGTCAGGAGAAGAGGGCGTCAGCTTGCGTGTCAGGCAGCAGCGCAGCCAGCAAGTGGGTTGTGTGGCCGTGAGTCAGCAGGATAGCAGCAGTGTGAGGTCGAGAGCCAAGCGGCGACGGGGTAAAAAACCCGCTTCGCAGGTCCAAGAAAGTAGCGGCACAGGGGTTTTCACGAGGCAGCGGCGGCAGTAGTCACTCAAGTGCGGAGCGTTGGTGGTAAAATTTCCGATACTCGGCGGTGTGTCAGTTCTATTGCTAAGACATGGGAGGAACCGAATAGGGGTTTATATGTAGAATCTGTAGGCAAAAAGTGAAGCGTGGCCAGGGAGCTATCGTTTGCACCATGCCCCTGCGTCAACACATCCAGCGTCACCATCCGGTGGCCTGGGAGAAACGTGGCTCAGATGTGGTGGTCCATCCTGCCGCCGCAGCAACAGCAGCAGCAGCGGCCAGTGGCACGATGCCATTGCAGCCAGTCAAGGCTCCACACCTCTGCAGAAGGGAGCTGGTTCTCTTTGCCATCATCTCCCGGTCCAGATGTCCTGCTCCTCGCTAATATGGGCCAGCAGTCGTTCAGCGAGGCGATTGCAAAAGAGAACAACAGTATGTGTCCAACCTTTCCTAAGGTGCAGAAGCTGACCGTGCTTCTGTCCAAGTTGTTGGTGCGGCAGTCCCTCCCTTTCCAAATGGTGGACTCTGCACCATTCAGAGAACTAATGGCTTGTGCCGAGCCGAGATGGAGAGTTCCAAGCCGTAATTTCTTTTCTAAAAAGGCAGTACCAGCACTTCATAAATATGTTAGAACAGAAGGTGGGCCAGTCCTTGAGCTTATTGGTTTGTTCCAAGGTGACGGCAGCGCGGACGTCTGGAGCTGTAACTTGGTCAGGGCCCAGTACATGTCCTTTACGGCCCACTGGGTGAATGTGCTTCCTGCCCAGGCACACCAACAACTTGGACAGGAGACGCCGCTTTCTCCTCCACGTTGTCAAACTACGGCTCCTGCACCAATGTCCGCCTTCTCCTCCTCCTCCACCACCACCCCCGATCTCAGCCTCCACAATACTGCTCCATCATACCCACATGTGTAGGGCACAGTGGTGTCACGCAGTTTTTACACCTGGCTTTGCCTCGGCGAACGAAGTCACACAGGGGAGGAACTGCTCCGTGTCATGCAGCAAGAAATCGATGTGTGGTTTTCTCCGCGCCAACTGCAAATGGGAAAACATGGTGACAGACAATGGGAGAACTTTGGTTCCGCGCTGCACCGAGGAGGGATGGTCCATGCGCCTGCATGGCGCAGTGTTCAATCTGGTTGTGAAAAGGGTTTCTGAAAGTTTTTCCACCGATTCTTCAGAAGATTCTGAAAATGGCCGGGGAAAACTGTGCTTTGCACTTCATCCATTCCTACAAAACAAGGGAACACCCTCCTCGGTGCAGCGGCAGAACGGCCTCCCCCAACACACTCTGATATGCGATGTTTCCACCCGTTGGAATTCCAGCCTGCACATGTTGGACCGACTGTATGAACAGAGAAAGGCCATTAACGATTTTTTGATGATCCAGGCGGACAGGAGTACTCCCCTGTGTAACTTGATGTCAGCCAGTGGCAGCTCATGAGTGACACCTGCCGTATGTTAAAGGCCATTCGAGGAGGCGACGTTATTTGTCAGTTGCCAGGACTCGGGTGAATAACGTCATTCCACTGCTTTATGTCCTGGAACAGATGCTGAAAAATCTGTCTGGGCAGGGGACTGGAGACGTGACGACTACATCTCGCGGCCACATGTCCGGTGGGGACTGAAATGGAGGAGGAGGAGGAGGACATCGGAGCAGAAGCATTGTCTGGTGAAATGAGTGGATTTTCTACCCAGGTGACAAGAGAGGAGGAGCAGGAGCAGCTGGAGAGGTAGATGGAGATGAGGAAGCGAGGCAGATGACCCCAAGCACCGTGGCAGTATACAGTGGAAATGGAGGCGGGGAGCCCCTCGGAGTCACTTGGCAGATGGCTCGCGGCATGCTTATTTGCCTGGCTGTGACAGCCGAATAGTCAGCATCGGCAGAGGGATGAATTCTGGCTCCCCACCCTATTGGACCCTCGCATACCGGTCCCAAAATGGGAGCCTTTTTCCCAGCTATTGAGAGGGAGGACAAACGCAAATACTATAGGGAAATCCTCCGTAGTCAGTTGGCCGCTGCCTATGTTGCCGGCATCGTCCCTCCTCTGACAGGTCTGACTGGGGGGTTCTTCAGCGCTACGTACTACGCCGCGGCTGCTGGAGGAGGTGGGGGGGTTAGGAGCAGTACCAGCTCCATCAGCCAGCAACCTAAGTCTGGAGTCACTGGATGAGCAGTTTCCCTTCACCCGCCTAGGTGGAGGAGGGCAGTCGCCAGCAGATGCAGGACCTGGAGCAGACCCTGAACCAACAGGTGGTTGCCTACTTGGACAGCACTCTGCCACCCCAGTTAGAAGATCCGCTGGACTACTGGGCAGCCAAACTGGATGTGTGGCCGCAATTTTGCCGAGTTTGCAGGGGAGAAGCTATCCTGCCCGGCCAGTAGTGTGGCATCAGAGCGGGTGTTCAGTGCGGCGGGGGCCATCATTACCCCAAGGAGAACCGCTTGTCCATTGGGAAATGTGGACGACTGACCTTTGTCAAGATGAATCAGGCGTGGATCGGCCAGGATTTCCACACACCAATGCCTTAGGCGTCAACTACTTTCAGCCAGGACGCCTCATCCAAACTGTGAGAAATGAGTCTGGGTTCAAACTAAACCTGCCTCAGCCACTATTCTGATGCCGCCACCGCCTGGGTGCCACAAAATCTGCTGACAGTTTCTCCATCTGCCACCAACCATCTTTTCCAAGGACTGGTATTGCCACCCATCTCCCCACTCTGTCATTGTGCCACTTTAGACCTCATGCTGCTGCTGCTGTTGCTGGGGCCGTGACATTCACACTGTGTCATTTTTGCCACTCTCTGACCTCATGCTGTTGCTCCTGCCGCCGTCACCTCCACACTGTCATTGTGCCACTCTGTGGCCTACTCCAGTTTTTGCCATCTCCAGAATGTCATTGTGCCACTCTCTGACCTCATGGGTGCTGCTGCCGTGACCTCCACTCTCTGTCATTGTGCCATCCCGTGGCCTACTACAGTTTTTTGCCACTCCAGAATTTCATTGTGCCACTCTCTGACCTCATGCTGCTGCTGCTATGCCCTCCACAAATGTGTCATTGTGCCACTCTGTGGCCTACTCCTGTTTTTGCCACCTCAGAATTTTCATTGTGCCACTGTCCCGACCTCATGTTGCTGCCGCCGTCACCTCCACTCTCTGTCATTGTGCCACTCTGTGGCCTACTCCAGTTTTTGCCACCTACAGAATGTCATTGTGCCACTGTCTGACCTCATGCTGTTGCTGTGGCTGCTGCCGTAACCTACACACTGTGTCATTGTGCCACTCTGTGGTCTACTCCTGTTTTTGCCACCTCCAGAATGTGATTGTGCCACTGTCTGACCTCATGGTGCTGCTGTGGCTGCTGCCGGGACTCCACACTGTGTCATTGTGCCACTCTGTGGCCTACTCCCGTTTTTTTTCCACCTCCAGAATGTCTTTTTGCCACCCCTCTGACCTCATGCTGCTGCTGCCGTGACCTCCACTCTCTGTCATTGTGCCACTCTGTGGCCTACTACAGTTTTTACCACCTCCAGAATGTCATTGTGCCACTCTGACCTCATGTGTGCTGCCGTGACCTCCACACTGTGTCATTGTGCCACTCTGTGCCTACTCCTGTTTTTGCCACCTCCAGAATGTCATTGTGCCACTGTCTGACCTCAAAGTTGCTGCCGCCGTCACTCCACTCTCTGTCATTGTGCCTCTGTGGGCCCACTCCAGTTTTTGCCACCTCCAGAATGTTTATTTTGCCACTGTTCTGACCCCATGCTGTTGCTGTGGCTGCTGCCGTAACCTACACACCCGGTTCCCTTTTTGCCACTCTGTGGTCTACTCCTGTTTTTGCCACCCCCAGAATGTGATTGTGCCACTGTCTGACCTCATGCTGCTGCTGTGGCTGCTGCCGTGACCTCCACACTGTGTCATTGTGCCACTCTGTGGCTACTAAAGTTTTTGCCCCCTCCAGAATGTTAAATTTTGCCACTCTGACCTCATGCTGCTGCTGCCGTGACCTCCACACTGTGTCATTGTGCCACTCTGTGGCCTACTCCTGTTTTTGCCACCTCCAGAATGTCATTGTGCCACTCTGGGCCTCATGCTGCTGCTGCCGTGTCCTACACCCTGTGTCCTTGTGCCACTCTGTGCCCTACTCCTGTTTTTGCCACCTCCAGAATGTCATTGTGCCACTGTCTGACCTCATGTTGCTGCCGCCGTCACCTCCACTCTCTGTCATTGTGCCACTCTGTGGCCTACTCCAGTTTTTGCCCCCCTCCAGAATTGTCATTGTGCCACTGTCCCGACTCTTCTGTTGCTGTGGCTGCTTTCCGTAACCTACACCTGTGTCATTGTGCCACTCTGTGGTCTACTCCCGTTTTTTTCCACCTCCAGAATGTGATTGTGCCCACTGTCTGACCTCATGCTGCGCTGTGGCTGCTGCGTGACCTCCACACTGTGTCATTGTGCCACTATTGGGGGCCTACTCCCGTTTTTGCCACCTCCAGAATGTCATGTGCCACTTTTGACTCATGGTTGCTGCCGCCGTCACCTCCACTCTCTGTCATTGTGCCACTCTGTGGCTACTCAAGTTTTTGCCACCTCCAGAATGTCTTTTTGCCACTGTCTGACCTCATGCTGCTGCCGCCGTCACCTCCACTCTCTGTCATTGTGCACACTCTGTGGCCTACTCCTGTTTTTGCCACCTCCAGAATGTGATTGTGCCACTGTTTTGACTCAAATTTTTTTGCTGTGGCTGCTGCCGTAACCTACACACTGTGTCATTGTGCCACTCTGTGGCTACCCCCTGCTTTTGCCACCTCCAGAATGTGATTGTGCCACTGTCTGACCTCATGCTGCTGCCGTAACCTCCACACTGTGTCATTGTGCCACTCTGTGGCCTACTCCTGTTTTTGCCACCTCCAGAATGTCATTGTTCCACTGTCTGACCTCATGCCGCTGCTGTGGCTGCTGCCGTAACCTGCACAATTTGTCATTGTTCTACTCTCTGGCCTACTCCTGTTCTTGCCACCTCCAGAATGTCATTGTGCCACTGTCTGACCTCATGCTGCTGCTGTGGCTGCTGCCCTGACCTCCACACCCGTGTCATTTTTGCCACTCTTTGGCCTACTCAAGTTTTTGCCACCTCCAGAAATGTCATTGTGCCACTGTCTGACCTCATGCTGTTGCTGTGGCTGCTGCCGTAACCTACACACTGTGTCATTGTGCCACTCTGTGGTCTACTCCTGTTTTTGCCACCTCCAGAATGTGATTGTGCCACTGTCTGACCTCATGCTGCTGCTGTGGCTGCTGCCGTGACCTCCACACTGTGTCATTGTGCCACTCTGTGGCCTACTCCAGTTTTTGCCACCTCCAGAATGTCATTGTGCCACTCTCTGACCTCATGCTGCTGCTGCCGTGACCTCCACTCTCTGTCATTGTGCCACTCTGTGGCCTACTACAGTTTTTGCCACCTCCAGAATGTCATTGTGCCACTCTGACCTCATGCTGCTGCTGCCGTGACCTCCACACTGTGTCATTGTGCCACTCTGTGGCCTACTCCTGTTTTTGCCACCTCCAGAATGTCATTGTGCCACTGTCTGACCTCATGTTGCTGCCGCCGTCACCTCCACTCTCTGTCATTGTGCCACTCTGTGGCCTACTCAAGTTTTTGCCACCTCCAGAATGTCATTGTGCCACTGTCTGACCTCATGCTGCTGCCGCCGTCACCTCCACTCTCTGTCATTGTGCCACTCTGTGGCCTACTCCTGTTTTTGCCACCTCCAGAATGTGATTGTGCCACTGTCTGACCTCATGCTGTTGCTGTGGCTGCTGCCGTAACCTACACACTGTGTCATTGTGCCACTCTGTGGCCTACTCCTGTTTTTGCCACCTCCAGAATGTGATTGTGCCACTGTCTGACCTCATGCTGCTGCCTCCGTCACCTCCACTCTCTGTCATTGTGCCACTCTGTGGCCTACTCCTGTTTTTGCCACCTCCAGAATGTCATCGTGCCACTGTCTGACCTCATGCTGCTGCTGTGGCTGCTGCCGTGCCCTCCACACTGTGTCATTGTGCCACTCTGTGGCCTACTCCAGTTTTTGCCCCCTCCAGAATTTAATTGTGCCACTCTCTGAACTCATGCTGTTGCTCCTGCCACCGTCACCTCCACTCTCTGTCATTGTGCCACTCTCATGCGTTATCGTTTTTTTGCGTCGTCCAGTTTGTCATTGTTCCACTGTCTGACCTCATGCTGCTGCCACCGTCACCTCCACTCTCTGTCATTGTGCCACTCTGTGGCCTACTACTGATTTCCCACCTCTGAATGTCATGTGACAACTGTCTGACCTCATGCTGCTGTTGCTGTTGATGCCGTCAACTCCACACTGTTCATTGTGCCACTCTTTGGCCCCTATCCCGTTTTTGCCACCTTTCCCGAATGTCATTGTGCCACTGTCTGACCTCATGCTGCTGCTGTGGCTGCTGCCCCTAACCTGCACCCCTGTGTCATTGTGCCACTCTGTGGCCTACTCCTGTTTTTGCCACCTCCCGATGTCATCGTGCCACTGTTGACCTCATGCTGCTGCTGTGGCTGCTGCCGTGACCCCTCCAACTGTGTCATTTGTGCCACTCTGTGGCCTACTCCCGTTTTTGCCACCTCCAGAATGTCATTGTGCACTGTCTGACCTCATGCTGTTGCTGTGGCTGCTGCCATAACCTAAATCACTGTGTCATTGTGCCCTCTGTGGTTCTACTCCTGTTTTTGCCACCTCCAGAATGTGATTGTGCCACTGTCTGACCTCATGCTACTGTTGATTGTTTGGCTGATGCCGTGACCTCCCCACTGTGTCATTGTGCCACTCTGTGGTCTACTACAGTTTTCGCCACCTCCAGAATGTCATTGTGCCACTCTCTGACCTCATGCTGCTGCTGCCGTGACCTCCACTCTGTCATTGTGCCACTCTGTGGCCTACTACAGTTTTTGCCACCTCCAGAATGTCATGTGCCCCTCTGACCTCAGCTGCTGCTGCCGTGACCTCCACACTGTGTCTTGTGCCACTCTGGGGGCCTACTCCTGTTTTTGCCACCTCCAGGGAAAGTCATTGTGCCACTGTCTGACCTCATGTTTTCTGCCGCCGCACCTCACTTTTCTGTCATTGTGCCACTCTGTGGCCTACTCAAGTTTTTGCCACCTCCAGAATGTCATTGTGCCACTGTCTGACCTCATGCTGCTGCCGCCGTCACCTCCACTCTCTGTCATTGTGCCACTCTGTGGCCTACTCCTGTTTTTGCCACCTCCAGAATGTCATTGTGCCACTGTCTGACCTCATGCTGTTGCTGTGGCTGCTGCCGTAACCTACACACTGTGTCATTGTGCCACTCTGTGGCCTACTCCTGTTTTTGCCACCTCCAGAATGTGATTGTGCCACTGTCTGACCTCATGCTGCTGTCGCCGTCACCTCCACTCTCTGTCATTGTGCCACTCTGTGGCCTACTCCTGTTTTTGCCACCTCCAGAATGTCATCGTGCCACTGTCTGACCTCATGCTGCTGCTGTGGCTGCTGCCGTGACCTCCACACTGTGTCATTGTGCCACTCTGTGGCCTACTCCAGTTTTTGCCACCTCCAGAATGTAATTGTGCCACTCTCTGAACTCATGCTGTTGCTCCTGCCACCGTCACCTCCACTCTCTGTCATTGTGCCACTCTCAGGCCTACTCCAGTTTTTGCGACCTCCAGAATTTCATAGTACCACTGTCTGACCTCATGCTGCTGCCACCGTCACCTCCACTCTCTGTCATTGTGCCACTCTGTGGCCTACTACTGATTTGCCACCTCTAGAATGTCATTGTGCCACTGTCTGACCTCATGCTGCTGTTGCTGTTGATGCCGTCAACTCCACACTGTGTCATTGTGCCACTCTTTGGCCTACTCCTGTTTTTGCCACCTGCAGAATATCATTGTTCCACTCTCTGACCTCATGCTGCTGTGGCTGCCGCCGTCACCTCCACACTCTGTCACTGATGTTGCCACCTGAGCCCTCAGCTTACTTTTTTCCAGCTGTCGCTGCCATGACTTTATCAGGCTACATTCCCCCTTCAGTTTATTGGTTAGTTTTGCCCTGTTAAGTGCCCAGGGAATTTTATAGTGAAGCGATTCTAAGAGCGGTGGCAGTCATCTGCGTGTCATACTAAAACACAACATTGTATGAAGACCAAACCAAGCTCCCTCTGCATATTTAAGCATGGCATAAAAGTTCTACCAGCACCCTGCAGGCTCTGTGCGCCTGGAAATAGCTTTTTTTAACGTTTATTCGTCCCGAAGTAATTCGGACCGAAGTTATTTTTGTCGGGAAATTCGGCGAAGTGAGCGAACCGAATTTTTGAGAAATTCGCCTATCTCTAATCAGTATGTGATGTAACCAAAGGACGGCCAATTCTTTGCCTTTCTGTGACTCTTTGTTTTGCCAACTTTTACCGATACAGGTTCTGGATATGGCTTTAAAGAAAGCCAGTCAATCAGGATATAATGCAATTTTATTTAACATAGACATTAATCAATCAATTAGGACAAAATGATAACATATGAGTAATATAATAAACTGGTTACAGGAAATAGTACGATATTGTGTACAGTTTTGCAAAATTTTTAGTTACAAAGGTTAAATATTTACAGCACTTCACCTGGGGCTTACATCACGTTGTCACAGTTGGCGGTAGTGGATCCGCTGGACCACCGCAAGCGATGGTGGAAGCCACACCAGGGAGCAAAGTCTAAGTAGAACCCGGTTTTCACCAGAGCCCGCCGCAAAGCGGGATGGACTTGCTGCGGCGGGAATCTACCAGGTCGCTTCCACTGGCGTGACACTCTTGCGGCGGCAGCCAAGGTAGAGCGTGGTACAGAATCGTGAGACTTAAATTTAGTCGGGGACAGGCAGTAGGTCAGGACAGGCGGCAGAGGTTCGTAGTCGAGGGATGGAAGCAGAACGGTACGGTACACGGAGAACACGGACAAGGCACAAGGAACGCTTTCTCTAAAGACTGAAAATTCACTAAAGATCCGGCAGTGGGCTGCCGGAGGTGGAGCCCCTATATAGGGTCAGCGGCCGGCAATGGGCAATTACCGGCGCACTGACCCTTTAAATTTGAAGAAGCCGGCGCACACGCGCCCTAGAGTGCGAGGCCACGCGCACCAGCCGGCACTAGGGAGCGAAGAGACAGGAGCGCGATCGGGTGAGTACGGGGAGTGAGTGCGCCCATGGTTCGAGACACGGACCGCGGCGCCACTCGCTCCCAGCACAGGGGAGCGGGCAGAAGGGTGGATGTGCCCGCAGCCCGTCCCTCGAGTTGTGGCGCCATCCATGACACGTGTCCAAAATGCGACAGCCAGAGAAGCTAAACAGAGAACGCCCAAGGAAAACAACACCGATGTGAGCGTCGTCAACACTAAAAAAGTAGAGGACGCCAGCTTCCAAGACGAGTACAAATCCTGTTGTTGTTGATTGAATAAAAGGTCCTTATTTATTTAATAATTTCAAAAACTGTCCACCGACATAGCAACAAAATACAAAAAGCAGATCCATAAAACTGGTAGCATCACATATAGCTGATGAGTTTCGGTCACTCTAAGGTCTCCTTAATCATAGCATAAATCTCTATAATTGCTATTTACTTAAGTACTGACTCCAGCAATCACATGGTCCTAAAAACAACAAACGGAGAAGTATTTAACACATACCTATAAAAAGGTAGGTAACAACTACCACTACAAAATAGACAGATATAATAAAATCATTGTTAAAACATATACAAACAAGACAGAAATGTAAAGTAATGCTGCCAAATGTTGGAGTCTTAATATATATAGGATATGGGGACTTCCGGGGGCGGGGCATCACGCATGGCCACCTTTTACAAGGGCTCCTGAGCTTGGAGACGAAATCTGGCGGACATCCGAGCCATCCTAGCCCCCAAGATCACCAGAACGTGGGGAAACATCGTGAGGGTGCTGGGGTGCCTGAATTAGGAGCCATTTGCAGAAACCCCGGGAGCCCATGGTGATGAAGTGTGCCGCGAGAGGCCTGCAAGCAGAGGCCCGGGCGCCATCTTGGCTGGGCGCGCACCATGCAGGAGCTGACAAACAGCGCAGAGCCCTGGCCCTGCTCCCTGCGTGTGCAGGCTACATCCAGGGCGACGAAGGAGAGCTGAGGGGACCGGAGAGAAGCTGAGGAGCCCAGCGACCCTTGAGGAGGTACCGGCGTCAGCTGTCTCAGACGCCGTACTTACCCGCCGGGGGACGCACAGGAGGTGAAGCGGTGCCTCACATCAGTAGCAGCGGCAGATCGTGTGGCTGGAGGGCTCGGCGGGGCCCCCGAAGTGCCGGCGCAATACAAAGCAGGAGTGGGAGACCGCAGGTGACCGGAGGCGCAGGAGCGCCGGGACGGGTCGGCTGCGCGCAGTTCCTGAGGCGCCAGGAGTCGGCACCGCTACCCAGAGCTGCAGGACGGGACCCATATTGCACAGGGAGCCATGAGTAGCTACTCCCCACCAACGGGACTTTAGGCCTCAAGGCCAGACGTGGCCGGACACTAGAGGGAGGGCCAAAACCCTAATTGGCCGGACTTTTAAAGTCGCCCCTTGTGCTGCCCACTGATTTGGGGGCCGCTGGAGCCCCCTTTGCAGTTCATGGGGAAGACTCTTTTTAAGTTTCCGGGTCACTGCCCCTCTACAAAAGGGCCTGAACGCGGGGGCACCGTAAGCAGCCCTAATCCCATCATAAAAGGGGGGCACCAGAGTCCTGGCTGCTGCATTATCCTTCACAAAACCCCCTCCCGGGTTTATATGCCTGAAAACTCTTTGAGGACTGCACACACTGTGCCAGTTAAAAAAAAACTTGCTGCCCCCTGGTTAAAATTAAAATGAACCCTCCTAAGGGGTCTTCATTGGGTTAAACTCTATGCCCCTTACGTTGGAGAAAATGAACAAAAATTAATTTTCCCGCCCCCTGCGCAAAATACGCCCGCTGTCCAGTAAGGGTGGGAGTCTCGGGGGCTTCCTCCCTTTTTTACGCTCAATAGGCTACACGACAAGCACTTTTCCGCTAGATAACTCACCCGGAAAACCAGGGGGAGGGATACGTATACTGACAAAAACGTTTTTTCCCTGCTACGAAGCCCATAAAAATTAGGAAAAATTTTGTGTGTTCTTCCCACTCCTAACGTAGCGATCTCAAACACTCGGCAAACAAAGTTCCGCCCCTCAAACCCGCTAAACGTCCCAACATAAAAATTAGCCCAAAAAAAACCAGCCAAAAATAATCCGCCATGGGACAATCACCACCCTCTTCGAGCGGGAAAAGACATTACAGACTGCAACCCTCACCCCTTTTTCCAACTTGCCCCCCCCCAAAGCCACAGCCCCGGCCCCGGGGATGGCCAAGGTTTTCCAACTCATACTCCCCGTTGGGCAAAAGGATGACCTCATCCCAGGCTCTGCAACGTGGGTTGGCCCAGATCCCAACAACTCGCAGAATGGGGGCTGGAGATCCCCCCGGAGCCGAGAAGAAACTAAAAAAGCTCGTGGAACGATCTACCCAACAAGCGGGGGATTTATAGCCGCAAAGCAAAATCGACGCTTGAAAAAATCGTGCACGGGCAATAACCTTCGATTTATTGGCTTCCGGAAGCGTCCCGGCAGAGGCTTTGCCTCTACCGACCCGAACCTAGCCACTGCACGGGGCTGGACCCCCAAAAGACCCCCATCTTTTTGAAAGGTCCACCGCATGGGCGATGGGGGCCGAAGAAACAAATCAACCCGGGTTATTGCCAAATTTTTAAAAAATTGGAAATCAAAGGAAAATTTTTTTTGAGCGTATCGCCATTGCGTGAGTGGGGTGGAAAAGAACGATACTAATTTTTTTGGACTTTCACACAAGTATGCAGAAACTAAATTCATCCGGGGTTGCCAACATCCATTGGAATTGATTCCAGCTGCTTACCAGCGAAGTTAGAGTGGTGGAGATGGGCGGCGTCATAAAGAACCCCACCGGGGGTGCAGTGAGGCGCTTCCTTTTCCCAATGCCCTGGTTAGGGGTTTCAGGTCTGAGCGGTGATGATAATGTTATTCTGGATCTTTAGTTTATAACAAGTTTTCACAGAAAGATGATATTTACTTGTCTCTCTCACCTCCCTTCCCCTTCTTCCCCCTTTCCACCCTTTGCCTCTCCCCTCCTTTTTACCAGCAAACCTTATCTTTCACGGGCAGGTCAGAGATAGACAGGAAACTAATCCAGTTTTAGCTTGTCTTATGCTCATGTAACTTAAGTTAATCATATGGGGGACGCCCCCCCCCCCTTTTTGGAGCTTTTGCTCTGACAATAGACGGTTTGAAACTTTGGTTACAACTTGTTAAAAGTTGTTTGTTTGCAACTTGGGCCCAACACAGGCCAAATGTTTCTAAAGTTGGTTAGGTATTGCTATATGTATCTGTTCTTGTTGTGTGCAGTGTGCTCTCCTCTCAAACTCTGTGCAGGATAGTCGGTGGCGGTGGATGGTGCGGCTCTTTAAGAGGTGTGTGGCTCCCCCTCCCGCGCTACATGGTGAACATGGGGACGCTTGCTGGGACGCCTCCTGTGTTCTTCAATTGGCGGTATGCTCGCTCTTGCAGCTTCCACAGTGGGACACAGGATGAGTACTCCTGAGGTGGAAGTTGGGGACGGGGCTCCCGTAGTTCACTTAAACTTATGTCCTGGAATGTGGCAGGCCTAAACATCCCGAAAAAGCGTAAACAGGTCATGACACATATGAAACGTTCAAAGGCAGTTGTGTTCTTCCTACAAGGAACCCCTTGGCAGAGGGTTAGGTTATCCCGATTAGAGCCCCCTGGCTGGTTTCCCCGATATGGAAAACTTACACAAAGTCTAGGGGGGGGCCCAATATTTTTTGGGGGGGGACACTGAAGTTTTTGAAGCCCAATTTTGTGATCTGGATGGTAGATTTCTATATTGGAGTCGGTTTTGGAATGTCATATACACACTATGCAATGTCTATGGCCTTTGGGGGGGGGAGTCGGGAGTTTTTTAAAAACCCTTCCCGATTTTTTTATCCCCAAAACCACACTCTAATTTCTTTTGATGGGGGTTTTTAAACACAGTCCTCGCCCCTTGGATGGATGGGATCCAAAAACCCCGGGGAAAGCACCCCTGGGGGTTCCCCTTTTTAAAAAGGTTGGTCAGTAGGACTGGAATTTCGATTTCTGGAGAGGGGGGAAAACCCGACCCCCAGGAAATTCACTTTCTATCCCCTGTCCACGCGTCGTTTTAGCATAGCCCATGGGGGGCCCTAGTCTCTTGTTCATTTTACCCCAGTGTAGTCCCAGTGACAAAAAACCCCGTTTTTTGGTTTCAGATAAATCCCCCCTTTCAGATATTCTAGGGAGCCCGCTTCTCAGTCGCGGGGGAGAGCAGCCTGGGGGTTTCCCAACGTTTCTTCATAGTCAAAGTTTTTGGGGGACTTCCCAAGATTCACTGGGTGCGTTTTGAAGGATAATGCGACCCCACGCCCCCAAAATCCCCCGCTTTTGTCCCCCATGAAAAAAGTGTTATCCCGTGGACTTTATAGTCATTTTATGTCAGCATGAAAACGTAGGAACAGCAGCAAAATTTTGGGGAAAACTGCCTCTAGTTTCCCCCCCAAACCCCAAAACCCGATGTTTCTTTTGACCCACGGCCCGCAAAAAAAAAAAGCACTTTGTTGAAGCACAAACCCTTTTAAATTGCATTCCTCCGGGGGAAGCTAAGGCCCACATCTTTGCAGCGAAACCAAGTACTACAGATGGGGTTTTTGGATGGGCAAAAACTTTGGGAAAAACCCACCGAAAACCCCCATGGCGGGGCAGGCCCCCCGATCGGCAAAAAAAATCCGCCTCCTCAGGGGCTTTTCTTGACGGATCTTAGGGACATAGAAAGGGGGGGTTCATTGGTTTTTTGGGGGAATTTATGGGCCGCCCCAATGTGTTTCTCCGAAGGTGCCCTCTTTTTTAGATTCACTGTTCAATCCCAAAAGGGCCCACTGATGGCAGGGGGGTTCCCCTTGAGGCCAAGATCAGGGGAGGAGGGGGTTTGGGGAGGGGGGAAAAGGGGTGGCGAACGGGAAGACCCCGGGACCAAAAGGTTTTTCGGCAAAATTTTAAAAAAATTACTGCGACAAAAATTTACCCCCCCTTCCTAGCAAACTTTATATTTGGGCTTTAACTCAATCAAAGACGTAGATCCCTTTTCATGACACCCACTATACTGTTTTTAAAAACCCCAAAAAAAGGACCCTACTTTGCTAAAAATCTTATAGACCTATCTCTTTGTTAAATCAGGACTATAAGATTCTAGCAAAGATCGTGGCTATTAGGATGCAAACTTTTCTGCCACACATAATTCACCCCTCGCAGAATGGTTTCATAGCAAACAGACACTCCACGAAAAATGTCCGTGCGGCTATAGCAGCCATTGCGCAGGCGCGGGCGGAGGAGCACCCGGTGTCCATGCTTCTTAGTCTGGACGTCGAGAAAGCTTTTGATAAGGTTTCTTGGCCGTTCTTGGATGCCACCCTTTTGCGCCGCGGGTTTGGGGACCTCTTCGCCAGCTTCATTACCCACATGCACTCCAGCTCTACAACGACCCTGCTTATCAACAACAAATTATCACCAGTTATTGACCTTTTTCGGGGAGCCAAGCAGGGGTGTCCCCTCTCACCCCTACTATTCAACCTGTCTATTGATCCACTCCTCTATCATATAACTCAGTCACCGCTTTACGCAGGTATCCTGTCCCCCACTAGGGAACTCAGGGTCACAGCATATGCTGACGACTTGCTGATGATGATCAGGAACCCCAGACAGAACCTAGCCCCCATTCTTGATGATATGAGGGCAGTGGGATTTTTTTTTTTTTTTTAAACTTAGTGGTTATTAACGGTTTTTAACAAATAAGTGAACATAGTGAGCAGTCAGATCACAATATGAAACATCTTGAATAGACACATACCAAAGTATGCAAGAGTATATGTACGTTCTGCAATGAGCATAGGGTAGAACAAATTGACAATGTGTGCTAGGAAAATACAAAAAGTAATAAAAGAAGGGGCACGAAGAAGGGAAGAGAAAGAGAGAGAGAAAAAAAAAAAGGGGGGGAAGGTTCTGTCGGGTCCCAGGGGGGGGAGGAGGGGCAGCAGTGATAAAGATATGTAGCACAAGAAAGGGCCAATGTCAAGGACCCCGTTCCGACCTCCTATCCCGAGAGGGCCCTGAATGCTTGAGTGTCTTGGTAGAGGACCCACGTACGAAGGAACCCCAAAGCCTCCTCAGGGGAGCGCGCCATGAGCTCCTCCATGCGGTAGAGAAAGGAGACCTCCCCAATCCACTCCGTCACAGAGGGGGGTGAGGTCTGGCGCCAGTGCCTGGGGATTACCGTTTTGGCTGCCTGGAGAAGGTGCCGAATCAGAGACTTTTTATAGGTGGATTGTGAGAAATGGAACATAAATAGAAGCACTGCTTCTGGAAGGTTTGGTACCTTCACCCCCAAGCATTCTTTAATAGCCTGAAGGACAGTGTCCCAGAACTTCTTAAGGGCCTCACATCCCCACCATATATGAACCATGGTGCCAGGCTCTTTATTACATCGCCAGCAAATGTCCGGGACGGAGGGATACCATTTGTGTAAAAGAACCGGCACCCGGTACCACCTAGAAAGAATTTTGTAGCAGGTTTCCTGGGATTTACTGGCGATGACAGCTTTGTGGGTAAGATAGAAACAGCGCTTCCATTGGTCAGGGGTGAAGGTCTTCTGTAGCTCCTTTTCCCAAGCTGTACAGTAGGAAGGGAGGGGCTGGTCAGTGGGGGAAAGGAGCCACAGATAAATCTGGGAGATTAAATGCCTAGGGACAGAAGAGGACAGACATAGTCTTTCCAAAGGGGTTAGGGCCCTATTAAAATTAAGTTTATTGATGACAGTGGCAAAAAAATGTTTAAGCTGAATGTATTGAAATAAATGTCTAGGGGTCGATTGACCTGTCTGTAAAAGATTCGCTAGGGGGAGCAAATTGCCCTTGTCATGAATATGGGTAACAAGGAGAGGATGCGTCTTGGAGCTCCCAAGAAACGAGTTCCCAGACGACCCAGCAGGGAACAGATGATTATCGGAGACCGGAAATAGCGGACCTTTTAAATCCAGCAGGGTTTCGGAGGGTTTAACGCGCCTAATAATTGTTAAAGTTTGGGCCGCGCTGAAAGACATCCTGGACGGGTCAGCAAGGATATCCCCGGGTGTCCACAGGAGGGAGATTAGAGACTGCGGACACAAGGCCTGCGCGATGCGTACCCAAAGCTTCTCCTGTGGGCTATGAATCAAGTCAAGAAACCTCGCATAGGCCGTAGCTAAATAATAAAGCCTGCAGTCAGGAAGGCCAACTCCACCAGCCGTTTTAGGCTTGGATAACAGGTCGCGTCGAATTCTAGGACGGCGCGAGCTCCATATGAAATCACTAAAACAATGGTGGATCTTAAGCCAGTAAGCATTCGGGATATAAATAGGGATTGTCTGAAGAAGGTACAAGAATTTGGGAAGGATTGACATCTTTAAGATGCTCATCCTGCCAAACCAGGAGAAGTCTTTACGGGACCAGTCTCTGAGCAGGCAGTGGGATTTTTATCGGGTTACACGATCAATGTAGATAAAAGTGAGGGAATGCTTTTAAAGGGTCCGGCTGAGCCCATTTGGTCAAGGACTCATCCGATCCGCTGGTGTAACTCAGCCTTGAAATATTTAGGGATCTGGTTGACCAAACTTCCCAGCAGTTTGTACTCCGCTAACATGTCAAAATATTATGACGAACTTACACAAACTGTGAAGAGGTGGGCTGACCTTCTGCTCTCCTTCTCTGGGAGGTGTAACTTAATCAAAATGGTGGAGTTCCCACGACTCCTATATATTTTTCACATGCTGCCTGTTTATCTGCGACCGAAGGAGGAGAAACTAATTAATGCACAATATAGGAAATTTATCTGGGACAACAAAAGGGCGCGTATTCCGTTGCTCATACTTCAACAGCGTAGGCTACACGGTGGTCTGGGATTTCCCAACATCCGTCTTTACAATTTAGCGGCCCTGGGCCGTTTCCTTACGGACTGGGCAAGGTCTACAGCGATTTTTACGGATAGCACCTTAGATCAGGTAGGGCTGCTGAACATTTCATTTATCAATTTTGTTCATCTACCATACGACAAAATTCCCCTGGGGATAAAAGATGATCAGCTACTCATGCCAGTATGGAGGGCGTGGCGAAAGATTAGACAACTTAAAAAACTGAACCCGGACTACTCCCCGTACTTATCTTTAATAAGCAACCCAAATTTCCAGGGGGGGGTAAACCACAACATGCCTTCAGAATTTGGCACAGCTTGGGCTTGCATCAAATAAAACATTTTCTGCACCTTGACACTAAACAACTGTATTCTATTACTGAAGTGCGAGGCCTTTCTGCTACACCCCCGATTCCGTTGTTTAACTATCAACCACCAGCCAGCTATGGGTCGGAGGTGCAGCGACACCTACAACCTGCGGATTGGGATGTGGCCTTTGATCGTATAATTCTTAACCCTCCCACAAGGAAAGCGCAGCTGTCTACTATTTACAAATACCTTCTTGAGGATCTTGAGTATGACACAACAAACTTTGGTCTGGCTAAGTGGCATGACCGGGATGCTGATATCTCCACATCTATGATATTGGAGGCATTTGCTGACGCACATAAATTTCTACCAATGGCTAGATATACTGAGATGTTCATGAAGGTAGCACATAACGCCTATCTTACACCTGTCAGGGGCACATCGTATGGGACGGTTCCCAACCAACAGCTGTTTCAAATGTGGGTCACCAGCGGCGGACCTCTACCATTGTTTGTGGGATTGCCCATTAATACAGGAATTCTGGGGCCGCCTAACAGAATGCATGGACCAGTCTTTGAATCTGAAATGTGTTGCCAACTCCTTTTGGGCATTGTTTGGTGTTACGAGACAGGGAGGTTCGGATATACCCAAGCATGTTAAAAGAATGAGGCATGTTGTGGCGGCGGCAGCTCGCAAAGCTATTTTGCAGGTCTGGCTTCAGCCTGAGGGCCCCACCTTAATCTTTTTAAAGAGTAAAAACTTAATTTTTTGATGCACATGGACTGGTTGGGCCCCTTTGAAAAAGGGAAACAAGAGTAAAAAAGTTCTCCGAGCTATGGGGAGAAAAAAAATAGATACCATTTTTCGACAGAAAATTAAGGGCTGCATAAAACGGTGCTTTTGCGACCAACCTTTGGTCCCCCGGGGGCAGAAAATTTTTGGCGGGTATTTATCCGATTTTTTGCGGAAATTGGTCGACTTTTAATGGGGTTATATTAGCTTGGAAATAAACCCAGCCCGGGCCGGGAAATAGACATAAACCCGGGTTTATGTGGGGAAATGATTTTTGCCTTTGGGCTCAGGGGGGGCAACCCCGTCCCCCGCTATTTGTTTTGGCGGGGAGGTTGGGGCCCCCGCACATTTCGAGCCTGCACTGTGGAGAGGAATCTAAAGAAAACACTCCACTTTTCATAGTTATTTTATGTTTGTAACTGTTTTATCCACCATTTTAAAATTTTTGAAATTTAAGCCCCAATCTAAAAAAAACGTGAAATAAGACGGGTTTTGAGGGTTTGTTATAAAAAAAAAAAAATGTAATTGTCCTTGATGTAAAAAACATTTTCCCTTTTCGAAATGTTTGGCCCATTTCATCAGATTTTTTTGGGTGTTTACCCCTTTATAAAAATCCCTCCCATTGTTTTTTATGATTTGATTTTCAAGTATATTGTTCAATAAAAACAATAAAAAAAAAAAATTTATATTTTTAAATTAGGATATTTTTCCTTTTTTAAACTTTTAAAAGGCACCCTTTTTAAAGGCATCCTTGGTTTTAAAATTTTAATATATCCAACGGGTTTCTCCGACTTAATTTTTTATGTTGCAAGTCCCCTTCCCTCAAAAGGGAAATTTTAAATATACTTTTTATCTATACCCTGTAAAAATTTGAAAAAACTTAAATCACCTCCGTGAAGTAATTGAAAATGTGCCGTGCCACATCAAACAGGGACCTTCTGATGGCATTTTAAGGGGGCCCCGGGGAGTTAAAACCCCCACATACTGGGGCAGAAACTAAATAAAATTTCCCAATGAGATATACAATGTATTTAGTGTTGCAATTCAATTGGAAAAAAATCTAAAAAACCCCTTTTAATGTTTTTTGGGGAAAAAAGGGAAATGAAAGAATAGGTTTTAAACCTTTTGGGAAGCAAAAACACAGAACACAATGTTTGAAGTTTTGGGGATTTTTAAAGGGCCAAAAACTGAAATTTTTCACCATAAAAAGTCATGAAAAAAAGTCCTTTTTTTTTCATATCCCCCCATTTGAGGTTTCCCCCCGCCCACCTCAACTGGTAAACCTATTACTTTAAATATGGTGGAAACATTTAAAATAACTGCCAGGGGCCCCGGGAAAGGCTACCCTTTTTGGTGCTCAAAAACAACAGAAACTTAAAAGAATAAGGGACACAGCGCTGGGAAACAGCAGGTCTGTTTACAACCTGTGCGGTCCTCACAAGGGGGGGCATAAACCTATGTGAAAAGGTTCCCTTTAAAGCTAAAACAAACAAAGTCATCTTAAAAGAATAAGGGACACAGCATTTGAAACCGCATGTCTGTCACGAGTTTGGCTGTCCCAGAAAGGGGGGGGCCAAAACCTAAGTACAGTTTCCCCCATTAAGTTTCCTTGTTGGGAAAACACAAGTTTTGTAAAAAGTACTGAAACTTGAACATTTGGGAAAGTGAATTTTTAAACTTTAAAGAGATAGCCCTTTCATTTAAATTTAAAAAAATTCAAAAAATTTTTTTATGTTCACCCGGAGAAAATTTTCAACCCAAAACAAATACCCCTTTTTTTTTTTGTGAGTTTTGTACTTTGGCAATTATTGCACCATGTGTCCAGCAAAAAGGGGAAGGGCGTTTTTTCCCTCTGGGGCACCCCTAAGCTGTTTAAAAAATTTTTTTTTAAGGTGGGGGAAATGTTGCTTTTTTTACTGTATTGTCATTAAATGGTGGGAAAAACCATCTAATTTTTAGGGGCCCCTTCTATTTTATTCTATTACTCCCCCTGTTTTTTTTTTTGGGAATATTTTTGCCCGGCACTAAAAATTTTTTATAAAATTTATTTTGCAAATTTACAAAAAGGGGTAGAAAAATTTTACAAAAGTTTTATTTGAAACATTTTGTGGCAATAACAAGCAGAAGAATTTTCATAAACCTGTCTCACAGAAAAGGTGCCCAGAGTAACCCAATTATAGAGTAGCTTTTATTTTCATGAGAAATATGAAACCTGTGCTCTGATTGTTTGCTGTCAGCAACAGCAATTTTTTCTTTTTGGGGGCTAGGTTTAAAAATTTTGTGATCCGGGAGGTTCCACAAATTTTTTTGAAAAAAAAAAAAAAAAAAAAGCTCAGCATGCACTGCTATTTCTTCCGTTATAATAATGGACACCAAGGGCCACATAATAACCCCCCTGCCCAAATGTCTAAAACCTCTTTTTTGGCCCATTTGGCAATGTCATTTTTCTTTTTTCCCTAGAGCACATATAAAAATGAATGGGGGGTTTCTGTTTGCCAGGGCAACAAAGGAGTTTTAGAAATAGCCCATTTTTTCATACTTTTTGGTCCCAAAATTTGGGGGGGAAACCCAAATGGTCCCCAAACTTAGGGACTGCCCCTCACATTCCAAAATTTGCTGGGGTTTTTTTTTTATTTTGGGGAACGAAATTTTGAAACTGCTTGCCCCGACTACGCTCCCCCCAAATACAGTAAAATCATAGCCCCAAAATTGTTTTCTATGTTTCCTTAGGGGTGAAATTCCCCCCCAACGTCCCTTGAGGCGCCCCAAAAAAGGATATTATTTTTTTTTTCCGGGGCCTTACCCACCAGGGAAATTTGAAAGTGAAAAAGGGGCTGGGGCCGGAGCGCTTTAAAAGGGGTTATGACCCCAGTCACACTTCCCGTTTCTAAAGCGGGAAAAGGCGTTTTTAGCTTCTACCTTTTTCCACAGTAAAAAAAAAGGGGGGGCCCAAAGCAACCCCATGTAAACCCACCTTTAAAAACCAGTGGGTCTGTCGGACACCATTATCGGGGCAAAATTTTTTTTTCAATCCCCATTTTTTTTATTTTTTTTCCCTCGTTTTGTTTCTCAAACTCCGTTTGGGGAAACCCCAAAAAACTATAAAATGTAAAAATTTGAAAAAAAATTATAATTTTCCAATCTGCATTTTTTTGGGTGCACTTTAGCTGTGGGCCCTTGGCCCCTTCCCACTTTTAATTTGTTAAACTAAAGGGGTCAAAAAATTTTTTAAACCCACAATTCTTCAAAAGTGGAAATTTAAATTTCCTTACATAGGGGCCCCCTAAAATACAAATTTCTAAATTGAAAGGCTAAAAGATAGGGATAGTGGCATAAATGAACCCTTTAGGACAGTTTCTATTACATCTCAGTTCAAAAGACGTCCGTGATACAGCTGTGTGCATGAGCTCATTGGGTTCAGTCACTGACATAATTTGATTCTAATAATTGTAGCAGGGCCAAAGGTGTGGTCTTAGATGGAAGGTATCTATCACCAAGGTGGCTGACCACTGTGATATAAAAAAACCCATATGTGGTGCCAGTGACAATTATGTTGCTGAGCAGTTGATTTTCTGCTGTAGTCCGAGTCGGGTTTTTATGGAGTGGCCGGAGAGCATGGGTGGGAAAGGTCGCTTCAATACTCCAGCACTTACTAGCAGGACATTCCCCGCGTCCAGGAAGTAACTAGTGCACAGGTGCCGGCGTCTTTGCCGGCGTCTTCATGCGGTTGTTACACATGGGCTGGCCGGATAATATGTGTTTTACATGTATCTCTACTATATTATGGCGACCTATTGGGTAAGTACTGATTACATGTTGTTGGCGGGGAATATCTATGTTTGAGGGTGGTACTTTTGTAGACTTGGTGGATATTTATTGAGCCTGATGGAGGAGACAGAGATGGACATATCAAAGCTACCTGACCAGCTGGTATAGTGCTTCGCATCTTGGGGCTTTGTCCTATATGATCCCCTGATGAACCCTCAGGACTTTAGGAGGGGGAAACGCGTCGGGAACTACATTCATAAGGAAAGTAAGAATTTTTGATGATTATCTTTATATATGTTTGTTTTGAGAGCCTGTGTCTCTCTAGGGGCAATTTCTAACTTTCTTGTATCATTGGACTAATTATGTGGTGTAGTTATTGAATATTTATTGATTTAGCCCCATTTATCTTGAAAGAGGCATTTGATGGCCACGGCTACAGTTGTGAATAGTTTAATATTGTAACAGGGAGAACCATCTGGAGGTGGGGCTGCCCTTTTTGGGGCGACGTCCCTGCCTATTGTGAAAGTACAATAATAGGTGCCAGGATAGGTTCACATTTGTGTTTCTGGCTTATTGGTCCATACTGTTTTGAGACATTGTGGTGGTCACCAACTTATTATCTGCTCTTCAGGATCTTTAGTATATTTTCCAGCGTGGTTGTTATTTATCAAGTTATTTGTATATTTGTAATTGGGATTTTTTTTAATTGATAGTAATTAAAAGTTATATTTTAGAGCGGGTTTTGTATAGGTTATTCTGTGAATTTTTTGCTTTTGCAACCCCCAATATTTTTCCTTTTTCTGAATGTTCCCTACAGTTGAAGAATTTTCTTTAGATAATGATATGTGATCTGTCTTTAATCTTGACGTTTTGTTTGACAAAAAGGCCTTTATCATGTAGATCACTGGAAAATCAAAAACAATAATACAGTACTCATAACAAACCGTAGGAATAATAAATGTATGAATAAAGAGCTAGCATGTTAAAAGAAACAGGTAAAAAGCATAGTGGAGATGAATCACCAGAAATATGAAATGAAAGAATTAATAAAAATAATGAGGATACAGAGACTAAACAAGGGAATAAGGGTACATAAAATAAAAATGGAAAGGATGTGGTATTTAAATAAATAAATAAATGAATGAATAGCTTACCAAGAACCATCAGAGGCAATGATTGGGTATGAAATATATAGAGAGGCAGCAAGGGGACTGTAAAAAGGATGTATATAGGTTAGAGATGGGCGACTTTCTCAAAAATTCGATTTGCCAATTTCGCGGAATTTTCTGACAAAAATCGTTTCGACCCGAATTTATTAATGGCGAATCGTGTTAAAAAACAGCTATTTCCTGGCTGCAGAGAGCCTGTAGGGTGTTGTAGATCGTTGTGCCATGCTCAAATATGCATAGGGAGTGTGGTTTGGTCTTTATACAATGCTGTGTTTTAGTATGACACGCACATGACAGCCACCGCTCTTAGAATCGCTTCACTCTTCAATTCCCTGGGCACTTACAGGGGCAAAACTGACCAAATAACTGAAGTGGGTATGCAGCGCCAGCTTGAAAGAACCGAGCTGAGGGCCAAGATACTACAATAGCATCAAAAAACACAATAGTAGGTTCCTGGAACCGACACAGGTCGCAGCACAGTAATGGGACATCACAGCAGGGGCCACCTACAGCTTCCGTTGTCATCTAGCAGCCGTGTGTTGACCACCAAGCCAACGCTTCTCGAATGGTTTACTAGGCCATCCACTTTCTCCCAGATGACATCTGACAGCCAAGATTCGGTGGGTTTGTCAGACAAAACCCTTAGTTGGCATGGCCCGGGAGCAGGTGAAGGGCTCTCACCTGTCCTCAACCCATCTCTGTCCCGTTCGCTTACCACACCCAGAGAACTACTATGAGATGAGGCCTCTGCGTCACTATACAGTGAGGACCAACTATTTGATGACAGTGGGCAGCAAAGAGGTGGGGAAGACATCCACTGCTTCTTGCAGAAGCGGGCAAGTAGTGATGAGGAGAGTGGCATGGGGGGTTATGTTTCGAGTGGTCAGGCTTTGTACAGCGACACCGTTGAGAAGGATGGCGGTGACAGGCAAACACTACTCTATGTAGCCGATCGCACATGGGAGCCGGGTGAAGCAAGCGAGGCTGGGACAAGGTATTCTGGTGCCCTAGTTAAACAAGGCATAAAGTGCCCCCAAATGGAAAATTCAGCCCACTCCATGCCTCCTTGTGCCCCCTTTTCTGCCTGGGATGAAGTGGCGCCTACCTTCAACCACCCATTGTCCCGGTCCTGGAAGCAAGGGCTTCTTCTTTATCATTGGGAGAAGAGAGTGGCAACTTGCGTGTCAGGCAGTGGCGCAGCCCACAAGCGAAGGTTAATTAAGCCTGTTTGTGCTTTTACATTTAGTAAAACACACAGTGCTTGTAAACGACACATACAAGTAAATTTTTCCTGGCCATTTGTGGAGCGCAATTTATATCCAAGGGTTACCCAAGCTTGTTACTGGGTTCATTTGGAGTCAAAAACAGGGTGTATATTTATCATATACAGATAGCAAGTCGGTAGCATGGCCGGGAGTCAGCAGGGTGGCAGCAGCCACGATTTAGACCAACTACTTTGCAGGTCCCAGAAAGTAGCGGCACAGGGGCTCACCGTGGCAGCGGCGGTAACAGTCAGTCAGTGTGGAGCATTGGTGGTAAAATCACCTACTCGGCGGTGTGGCAGTTATTTGACAAGACACCAGAGGAGGCGAACATGGCTATATGTCTAATCTGTGGGCAGAAAGTAAAGCTTGACCAGGGACCTAACGTTGGCACCACAGCCCTGCATCAACATCAGGCAGTGTCACCATACAGTGGCCTGGGAAAAACGTGTTTCAGATGTGGTGGTCCATCCTGTCGCAGGAACAGCAGCAGCACCCAGTGGCACGCCTCCCATTTCAGGCAATCAAAGTTTCCCCACCTCTGCCGAGGACAACTCCCTGTCTTTTACATCATCTACTGGTCCAGATACTCCTGCTCCTCGGCACTCATGGTGCCAGCAGTCGTGCCGATTGCCAAGCAGTCAAAGACGATTGCCAAGAGACAGCAGTATGCGTCTATCCATCCCTAAGTGCAGAAGCTGACCATGCTCCTGTCCAAGTTGGTGGTACTGCAGTCCCTCCCTTTTCATAGTTTCATAGTTTCATATTTCATATTTTTTAAGGCCCAAAAAAGAGAGCGTCCCTCCAGTTTAGCCTTTGTGCTAAAGGGGTTGATCCAAGGAAGGGAAAAAAAACCCCAAAAGGTGAAGCCAAATTGGGCCTCATTTTTGGGGGAAAAATTCCTTCCCCCCTCCAATCTGGCAAACGGGAAAAAAACCCCGGATCAATGACCCCCCCCAGAATCCCAGAACTATAACTTTTTTAATTATTTTGCTGCAGAAATGCATCCAAAACCCCTTTTTAACTTGTTAGTGAATTCACCATGACAAGTTCCCCCCTGCAGAGAGTTTCACAGTCTCACTGCTCTTTTAAATAAGAAACCCTTTCTATTTTTTGTAGAAACTTTGTTCCTCAAGAAGTGAGGATGCCCCCTTGTTTTTGTACAGTCCTGGGTATAAAATAAATCTTGGGGGAAAATCTCTATAAAGACCTTTGAGTATTTAAACAATTTTTTTTATGTCCCCCCAAGCCCTCTTTTCTCGAAACTAAATAAACCCCAATCTTGCTAAACTTTCTGGTACTGTGTCCACCCAGTCCCCTTTTTTTATTTTTGTTGCCCCCCCTTTGTACTTTTTAAGCTCTACCATTTTTTTTCTGGCACTGGTACAAAATGTACCCCAAATTTCCCCTTTGGTTAACCAGGCCTTTTAAATGGGAGAAAAATGTTCTCTCTGTGCCTCTATGCCCCCTTTTAATGCACCCCTGATTATTTTTCCTTGGGGAGTCTGTCTGACACTGCTGCAAAAATTAAGTTTACTGTCCACCAGGATTCCCCCAAGTCCTTCTCCCTGTCATTTTACCCAGCCTTTTTCCATTTTAACAGTAGTCTGTAATGGGTTTTTTTCCCCCCTTTCAAACCTTGATTTATCTGTGTTAAACCTCATCGCCATTTCCCGCCTAGGCCTCCAACTTATCCAATCCCTTTTTAATAACACATTACCTTCTATTGTGTTGATTACTTTACAGAGCTTTGTATCGTCTGCAAAGATCGATATTTACTGGGGGCAATTCCATGTGTAAGATCGTTAAATGAAAATATTGAAGAGGAAGGCCCAATACTGGACCTTGGGGTACCCCACTAGTAACAGCAATCCAGTCAGAGTATCCCACCTTTAAAATTACTACCTTTGTTTTCTATCAGTGAGCCAGTTGCTTCCCCACTTGCACAGTTTTCCCCCAGTCCAAGCATTCTCATTTTACTTACCAACCTTTTTGTGGCACCGTATTAAATGCTTTAGAAAAATTTCTAGAATATGACATCCAGTGCCTCACCCCGATCCAGTCTAGCACTGACTTCCTCATAGAAGCTGATGAGATTAGTCTGACGGGACCGATCCTTCATAAACCCATGCGGGAAATTTGGGGTTATACATTTATTGTCAGTGAGATACTCCAGGATAGCATCTCTGAGAAAACCTCAAACATTTTACCTACAAACAGAGGTCAAACTTAGCGGCCTATAGTTTCCTGATCACTTTTTGACCTCTTTTTGAATATTGGCACCCACATTTGCTAGCGCCAATCCCTTTGGGACAAAACCCCGTTATTAGACAGTCCATAAATATTAAGAATAGGGCCTATCTATGCCATCACTTAACCCCCTTTAAAGGGACACGTGGGTGTATGCCATCGGGAAACATGGGGATTTGTCTATTTTTAATCTTCTTAAGACGTAGCTGCACTTCTTCTTGGGGTAAGACAAGAAACTTTTAAGTTGGAGTTTTACCTCATCCCTCTGTTCAACGGGAATTTTCATCCTCTCGGTAAATACATTTGGAGAAAAAATTTTTTAATAGATTTGCTTTTTTCTCATCGCCCTCTACCGTCTCCCCCTCAGTATTTTTCAAAGGCCAACATTTTCTGTTTTAATCTTTTTTTCTATATTATATATTTAAAAAAATTTTTGGGGTTAAAGTTTTATTTTCTATGGCGATACGTCTTTCCGTCTCCAGCTTTGCTTCCTTTATCTTTATTTTACACACTTTATTTTTTTCCCTATAGCTTCTTCGTGCCTCTTCACTACCCTCCTGTTTTAGTAGGTGAAACGCTTTCTTTTTGTTTTTTATTGCCTCTTTTACATCCCTGTTGATCCAGTGGTGGACTCTGCACCGTTCACCAGGAAACTTTGAATGCACTTCTGACATTCCTACACCGCCAAGCACACCCTCATTGAGCTAAACAGAACAGAGAAACTATAAATAGCAAAAAACAGAAATTTATGAACAGCGGGAAATTGATGAACAGGGAGAAATATATGAACAGGGAGAAATATATGAACAGCGGGAAATTTATGAACAGGGAGTAATTGATGAACAGGGGGAAATTGATGAACAGGGGGAAATTGATGAACAGGGGGAAATTGATGAACAGGGAGAAATTGATAAACAGAGAAAGGGCATTAACGATATTTTGATGATCCAAGTGGACAGGAGTACTCCCCTGTGTAATTTTGATGTCAGCCAGTGGCAGCTCATGCGTGATACCTGCCGTTTGCTCAGGCCCTTTGAGGAGGACACGTTATTTGTCAGTCACCAGGACTATGGGATGAATAACGTCATTCCACTGCTTCATGTCCTGGAACAGATGCTGCAAAATCTGTCTGGTCAGGGGACTGGAGACGTGGCCACATGGGTCCAGTGGGGGCTGAACTGGAGGAGGAGGAGGAAGACACTGGAGCACAAGCAGTGTCTGGCAAGATGAGTGTTTTTTTTATTCAGGTGACAGGAGAGGAGCAGGAGCAGCCGTAGGATTAGGAAGACGAGGCAGATGACCAAGAAACACTGTGGCAGTATACAGTGGAGATGGAGGCAGGGAGTCCCTCAGAGTCACTTGCGCAGATGGCCCCCTGCATGCTGATTTGCCTGGCTAGTGGCAGCTGAATTGTCACCATCCAGCAGAGGGATGACTTATGGCTCTCCACCCTCTTGGACCCTTGTTACCGGTCCCAAATGGGGGCATTTTTTCACCTGCCGAGACGGAGGACAAACTCAAGTACTATAGATTCATCCTATGTAATCAGTTGGCCGCTCCCTATCTGGTCCATCCTCTAGCAGGTCTGACCGGGTGGTTCATCAGCGCTCATGTACCACTGCCACGGCTGCAGTGGAGGGATGGGGGGTTAGGAGCAGTACCAGCTCCATCAGCAGCAACCTGAGTCTGGAGTTGTCTGGAGCAACTTTCTTCACCCCCTAGTGATTTAGGTACCCACCAGCAGCAGCACCTGGAGCAGACCCTGAACCCTGGATTCTTTTGGCTACCTGTCTCAGCTACTATTCTGATTCTGCCACCCGCCTGATGCCCCACATCTGCTGCCAGCTGTTCATTCTACCACCCACCATCTTTACCAGGGACTGGTATTGCCCAACCCCCCTCCCCCACTCTTCACTGGGCTATTATGTAGCCTTCTGATGCTGCTGCCACCTCACCACTCAGGTCTCCTGATGCTGCTATCATCTCCAGGCTATGTCACCATGTAACTCTCTGGATTGATGTTGCTGTTACTGCCACCTCCTCATTATGTCACCTAGCTGCTGCCACCTCAAAATTATGACATTGTGCAACTCTCCGGCTTGATGCTGCTGCTGTTGCTGCCACCACCTCCACACTGTGTACTTGTGCCAGTCTGTGGCCCAATCATGCTGCTGCCACCTCCACAATCTGTCAGTTGCCACTCTGTGGCCTACTCATGCTGCTGCCAACTGACCACTCTCTCAGTTGACCACCCTGTGGTTTTCTAATGCTGTTTCCACCCTCCATCACTCTATGGCGTTGCCACTATATCTGGTTCTCCCCTTCTTTTAATCTGTCACAAGGAATGAAAAGGAAAAACACAACCGATTGTGTTTTCGGAGAAGCCGTAAGGCTGGTATGACATGGACCTTTGTTTGTATCAGGTTTGTCAGATGAGTAGATTTCTCTGCCAGAGGAAATTGTCATGGTGAATTCACTGACAGAGTTCAAAAAGGGTTTGGATGCATTTCTGGAGCATAATAATATAACAGGTTATTGTGTCTAGGATTCTGGAGGGGGGTCATTGATCCAGGGATTTTTCTGATTGCCAGATTGGAGTCGGGAAGGAATTTTTCCCTAAAATTAGGACAATTGGCTTCTACCTCATTGTGGTCTTTTCCCTTCCTCTGGATCAACACCTTAGCACAACGGGCTGAACTTGATGGACGTGTAGTCTTTTTTCGGCCAACAAACTATGAAACTATGAAACCATGAGTAGGTAGCCAAAAGCAGGAGTGGATACAATACACAGACCACATGCAAATATTCCATTTACTTTTTTTGGGGATCAACTCCTATTTCTTTTTGACTTTAGCAATGATGGATTAGTGACCAATTGAAAGCGGACACTGAAGGATCAAAGGAATGGCAAAATGATTAGTGACGTCAATGCAAAATTACTGATGACTAGAGATGGGCGAATTGATTCTAATGAAGTGGAATTCGTGTAGAATTTCAGGAAAACTTCGGTTCGGAACGAAGTCGAACTTTGGGGTACTTCGGGTGAACGAAGTGTGCTTTTGATTGATAAAATGGCTGCGAGCACATGGCGCTACATGGGGAAAAGCACTCTGGGAGGAAGAAGGGCATAGCCTGCATGACATGTGCAGGATGAAGCCGATCAGAGACCGGGGATTCTGTGACGTCACCGCATATATAAGTCCGGGCGCGACGCCGGGAGCTCACACTCCTCTCACTGTGCTCATCAGGGAAGGTGCTGCCGCGGTTTGATAGCTCTTACTGAAGAATTGATTTTTATATAGCGTTTTTCTGTGGGGTGTCTCAGCTTGTCTCAGAGACTGTTCTCTTAATGTTCTATTTCTAATTTTTTGGGAAATTGGATCTGAAATCCAGTGTGCGTCCACTGCAGCGCATATACATTCAATATCCAAGTGGGATCTAAGCCAGTTCCTGTTGTATTCATTTAAAGAAACAGCGTTTTTTACAATACAAATACCACTTCATTTTTGGCTTGCTCATTTCTATTGCGCATTTACATCCAGGGTTAATTAAGCGTTGTTTTGCTGGTGTGCTGACCCCAAGAAACCTTCTTTTTCAACGCCAAAATATATAAATTTTTCCTGTAGCCGAATTCACAAGTAAAGGTTAATTACAACTGTATCTCTTTTTGTGTGGCGTAGAAAACACGCAATTGTAACACGCTACAATGCTATTTTGTGCGGCTCAATTCTTTGGTGCAATTTACATCCAGGGGTTAATTAAGCTTGGTTTTGCTGGTGTGCTGACCCCAAGAAACCGTCTTTTTCAACGCCAAAATATATAAATTTTTCCTGTAGCCTATTCAAAAAGCAAAGGTTAATTACAACTGTATCCCCTGTTGTGTGGCGTAAAAAAACACCAATTGTAACACGCTACAAGCTACTTTTTTGTGCGGCTCAATTCTTTGGCGCAATTTACATCCGGGGGTTTTAATTAAGCGTTGCTTTGCTGGTGTGCTGACAAAAAAAAACCGTCTTTTTAAACGCCAAATATATAAATTTTTCCTGTAGCCAAATTCACAAGCAAAGGTTAATTACAACTGTATCTCTTGTTGTGTGGCGTAGAAAACACGCAATTGTAACACGCTCAAAGCTACTATTTTGTGGGGCTCAATTCTTTGCCGCAATTTACATCCAGGGGTTTAAATTTAAAGCGTTGTTTTGCTGGTGTGCTGACCCAAGAAACCGTCTTTTTCAACGCCAAAATATATAATATTTTTCCTGTAGCCTAATTCACAACAAAGGTTAATTACAACGGTATCTCTTGTTGTGTGGCGTAGAAAACACGCAATTGTAACACGCTACAAAGCTACTATCTTGTGCGGCTCTATTCTTTGGCGGCAATTTACATCCAGGTTAATTAAGCGTTGCTTTGCTGGTGTGCTGACAAAAATAAATCGTCTTTTTCAACGCCAAAAATATAAATTTTTCCTGTAGCCTAATTCACAAGCAAAGGTTAATTAACCCCTCTTGTTGTGTGGCGTAGAAAACACGCAATTGTAACACGCTACAACCTACTTTTTTGTTGGGGCTCAATTCTTTGGCGCAATTTAAATCCAGGGGTTAATTAAGCGTTTTTTTTGCTGGTGTGCTGCCCCCAAGAAAACCGTCTTTTTCAACGCCAAAATATATAAATTTTTCCCTGTAGCCTAATTCACAAGCAAAGGTTAATTACAACTGTATCTCTTGTTATGTGGGTAGAAAACCGAAATTTTGTAACACGCTACAAAGCTACTTTTTTTTGTGCGGCTCAATTCTTTGGCGCAATTTACATCCAGGGGTTAATTAAGGGTTGTTTTGCTGGTGTGCTGACCCCAAGAAACCGTCTTTTTCAACGCCAAAATATATAAAATTTTTCCTGTAGCCTAATTCACGAGCAAAGGTTTAATTACAACTGTATCTCTTGTTGTGTGGCTTTAGAAAAACACGCAATAGTAACCACGCTACAAAGCTACTAGTTTGTGCGGCTCAATTCTTTGGCCCAATTTACATCCGGGGGTTTATTAAGCGTTGTTTTGCTGGTGTGCTGACAAAAATAAACCGTCTTTTTCAACGCCAAAATTTATATATTTTTCCTGTAGGCTAATTCAGGTCCGAAGGTTAATTAAGCCTGTTTTGTGCTTTTACATTTAGTAAAAACACACAGTGTTTTTAAACGGCACATACAAGTAAATTTTTCCTGGCCATTTGTGGAGCGAAATTTTATACCCAAAGGGGTACCCAACTTGTGACTGGGTTCATTTGGAGTCAAAAACAGGGTGAAATTTGATCATATACAGATATCATCATCAACAGTGTCTGAAACATTTTAGAACAAACAGTATGTCAGACAGAGAAGGGTGGCAGGCTCTGCACCTGCGAGTGGCAGTGGCACAAACATTCCTGGAACAGCCCAGGTCGCAGCACAGCAAGGGGACGTCGCAGCAGGGGTCACTCGGTGAGGCACAACTGCCGCTTGTCATCTAGCGGCCGTGTGTTGTTCAGCAACCCAAGGGTTCTTGATTGGTTGACTAGGTCATCCTCTTCCTCCCAGATGACATCTGACAATCCCAGCCAAGAGTCGGTGGGAACCTCAGACACAACCCTTAGTTATCATGGCCCGGGAGTGGGTCAGCGGCCTCCCTGTCCTCACCCACCTCTGTCCATCCGGTTCCCTCAGCCAGAGATCTACTTGTGGTCTGGGCTCAGCGCCACTATATAGCGAGGATGAACAATTTGAGGAGGGCAGTCAGCAGCTACTTGGCAGCGAAGAAATGGGCCAATATCCCCTGCTTCTTGCAGTAGGCGGAAAAGTATAGATGTGGAGAGTGGCATGGAGGTCAATGTTGTGAGAGGTCAGCTCGGCATACCAAGACAGGTGATGAGGGACAGCAGTGCCGATGAAACACAAATGGTTGATGATGTAGCCGACCGCACTTGGGAGCCGGGTGAGGCAAGGGCTTCATCATCGTCAGGAGAAGGGGAGCGTCAGCTTGCACGTCAGGCAGCAGCGCAGCCAGCAAATGGGTCGTGTGGCCGTGAGTCAGCAGGATAGCAGCAGTGTGAGGTCGGGAGCCAAGCGGCCACGGGGTAAAAAACATCCTAAGGTGCAGCAGCTGACCGTGCTCCTGTCCAAGTTGTTGGTATTGCAGTCCCTCCCTTTCCAAATGGTGGACTCTGCACCATCAGAGAACTAATGGCTTGTGCCGAGCCGAGATGGAGAGTTCCAAGCCGTAATTTCTTTTCCAAAAAGGCAGTACCAGCACTTCAAAAATATGTAGAACAGAAGGTGGTCAGTCCTTGAGCTTATCGGTTTGTTCCAAGGTGCACGGCAGCGCGGACGTCTGGAGCTGTAACTACGGTCAGGGCCAGTACATGTCCTTTACGGCCCACTGGGTGAATGTGCTTCCAGCCCAGGCACACCAACAACTTGGACAGGAGACGCCGCTTTCTCCTCCACGAAACTGCTGCCCCTGCGCCAATGTCCGCCACCTCCGCCTCCACCCCCACCACCATCTCAGCCTCCACAAATACTGCTCCATCATACCACATGTGTAGGGCACAGCGGTGTCACGCAGTTCAAACACCTGGCGTGCCTCGGCGAACGAAGTCACACAGGGGAGGAACTGCTCCGCGTCATGCAGCAAGAAATCGATGTGTGGCTTTTCTCCGCGCCAACTGCAAATCGGAACCATGGTGACGGACAATGGGAGGAACATGGTGTCCGCGCTGCACCGAGGAGGGGGATGGTCCTTTGCGCCCCTGCATGGCGCCCGTGTTCAATTGGTTGTGAAAAGGTTCCTGAAGTCATCCACCGATCTTCAGAACATTCTGAAAATGGCCAGGAAAATGTGCATGCACTTTATCCATTCGTACAAAGCCAGGAACACCCTCCTCGAGTTGCAGCGGCAGAACGGCCTCCCCCAACACACTTTGATATAAATTCCAGCCTGCACATGTTGGACCGACTGTATGAACAGAGAAAGGCCAATTAACGATTTTTTGATGATCCAGGCAGACAGAAGTACTCCCCTGTGTACCTTGGATGTCAGCCAGTGGCAGCTCATGCGTGACACCTGCCGGGTTTTTTGAGGCCATTCGAGGAGGCGACGTTATTTTTTCAGTTTGCCAGGACTACGGATGAATAACTCATTTCCACTGCTTCATGTCCTGCAAACAGATGCTAAAAATCTGTCTGGGCAGGGGGACTTGGAGACGTGGCGACTACATCTCGTGACCCCATGATCCGGTGGGGACTGAAATGGAGGAGGAGGAGGAGGACATTGGAGCAGAAGCATTGTCTGGTGAAATGAGTGGATTTTCTACCCAGGTGACAAGAGAGGAGGAGCAGGAGCAGCTGGAGGAGGTGGATGGAGATGAGGAAAGACGAGGTAGATGACCCCCAAGACCGTGGCAGTATACAGTGGAAATGGGGGCAGGGGGCCCCACAGAGGAACGTGTGCAGATGGCCCGCAGCATGCTTATTTGCCTGGCTAGTGACAGCCGAATGTCAGCATCCGGCAGAGGGATGACTTCTGGCTCTCCACCCTATTGACCCTCGCTAAACCCTTTCCCAAAAAGGAGCCTTTTTCCCAGCTATGAGAGTAAAGACAAAATCAATACTTATAGGGAAAATCCTCTGTAATCAGTTGGCCGCTGCCTATGTGCGGCATTGTCCCTCCTCTGACAGTCTGACCCGGGAGTTTTCCCCAGCGCTCACGTTAACTAGCCGCGACTGCTGGGGGAAGGTGGGGGGGTAGGGAAGAGTACCAGCTCCATCAGTAGTAACCTAAGTCTGGAGTCACTGATGAACAGCTTCCTTCACCCGCCTAGTGAGGAGCGCAGTCGCCAGCAGCAGCAGCAGGAAACCCGGAGCAGTCCCTGAACCAACAGGTTGTGGCCTACTTGGACAGCACTCTGCCCCCCTTTAGTTAGAAGATCCCTGGACTACGGGGGAGCCAAACTGGATGTGTGGCCGCAACTTGCCGAGTTTGCAGGGGAGAAGCTGCCTGCCGGCCAGTAGTGTGGCAAACAGAGCGGGTGTTCAGTGCGGCGGGGGCCATCGTAACCCAAGGAGAACCCGCTTGTCCACGGGAAATTGTGGAACGGGCTGACCTTTGTCAAGATGAATCAGGCGTGGATCGGCCAGGATTTCCACACACCAATGCCTTAGGCGTCAGTCTGGGTTCAAACTACCTGCCTCAGCCACTATTCTGATGCCGCCACCCGCCTGATGCCACACATCTTGCTGCCAGTTTCTCCATCTGCCTACCACCATCTTTACCAGGGGTGGTATTGACACCCACCCAACACTCTGTCATTGTGCCACTCTTTTGACCTCATGCTGCTGTTGCTGTTGCCGTGACATCCACACTGGTCATTGTGCCACTGTTCTGACCTCATGCTGCTGCTGTGTCTCCTGCCGTGCCCTCCACACTGTGTTTTGCCACTGCCCCTGACCTCATGCTGCGCCGCCGTGACCTCCACTCTCAGTCATTGTTTCCATTCTGTGGCTTCCTCATGTTTTGCCACCTCCAGAATGTCATTGTGCCACTGCCTGATCTCATTTCTGCTGCTGTCGTGACCTCCAACTGTGTTTATTGTGGGCCCCTCTGTGGCCTAATACTGTTTTGGCCGCCTCCAGAATGTCATTTTTTGCCACTGCCTGATTCATACTGCTGCCGCCGTGACCTCCACACTGTGTGATTGTGCCACTCTGTGGCCTAATACTGTTTAGCCGCCTCCAGAATGTCATTGTTTTCCACTGCCTGAAACTCATACTTGCTGCCGGGCCGGGGACCTCCACACTGTGTGATTGTGCCACTCTGTGGCCTAATACTGTTTTGCCGCCTCCAGAATGTCATTGTGCCACTGCCTGATCTCATGCTGCTGCTGTCTTGACCTCCACACTGTATCATTGTGCCACTCTGTGGCCTAATACTGTTTTGCCGCCTCCAGAATGTCATTGTGCCACTGCCTGACCTCATACTGCTGCCTCCGTGACCTCCGCTCTCAGTCATTGTGCCACTCTGTAGCTCCCTCGTGTTTTGCCACCTCCAGAATGTCATTGTGCCACTGCCTGACCTCATGCTGCTGTGGCTGCCGCCGTCACCTTCACACTCTGTCACTAATGTTGCCACCTGAACTCTCAGCTTGTTTTTTTCCAGCTTTCGCTGGCATGACTTTATCAGGCTACATTTTCCCCCTTGAGTTTTTTGGTCAGTTTGGCCTCTTAAGTGCCCAGGAATTTTATAGTGAAGCGATTCTAAGAGCGGCGGCAGTCATCTGCGTATCATACTAAAAAAACAACATTGTATGAAGACCAAACCAAGCTCCCTCTGCAATATTAAACATGGCACAACATTCTACAGCACCCTGCAGGCTCTGTGCAGCCTGGAAATAGCTGCTTTTTAACGCGATTCGTGCCGAAGTAATTCGGGACCGATTTATTTTTGTCGGAAAATTCGCCGAAGTGACCGAATCGAATTTTTGAGAAATTCGCATATCTCTACTGATGACCCACTCTTCACTCTTTTGGGGGGATCTACATGTATCAGCATTTAACAGAATCACCACAATAATTGAAAAAATTTACTGTTTGCCACAGATAGCAATATCCCAAGAGACTGGAGTGGCTGGATTTGTGATGTATGAAAGGGGTGAAAACCCCAAACACTGGATTTGACACAGAATTCTCCACAAAAATGAATAAATTAAATCTTTGGGCCCCAGATTAAAATACCCCCACCGGTCTGAAGTTGATGGATTTCAGGCGTGTATGTAGCAGAAATACACACACCCTGTATTTTACTCCAAATTACCCAACAATCAAGAGGTTAAATTAAGCCATTGGTATGAAATACCGTACAGAACAACCAGATTTAATTTAGGCGTATATGGGGCAAAAAAATACAGATACCCTGTATTTTACTCCAAATTACCCCACAGTCAAGAGGTTAAATTAAGCCTTGTGTATGAAATATCGTACAGAAAAACCAGATGTAATTTAGACGTATAGAGGACCAAAAAGTAAAGACACCCTGTATTTTTGTCCAGTGGACGCACATACAGCTGAGGAGACTTTCAGTGCTCCAGGCCCATAGCAGCGGCTTCGAGCCCGCTGAAGTTCGGGGCACCGGCAGTTTTAAAACTACCTACCGACGCCCCTGAATGGACGTTAACAGTATATACACTTCCATCAGACACTAGGACGGTATTCAAACTACTCGAACTATCCTCAGTTCTTCTAACTTGTATCCAACAGAAATAGACTTTTGTATCAACCTGTTAACCATTGTGCTCGAAGATAATTAGTTCGTATTTGGTGACTAATTTTACATCCAAAAGCAGGGCACAGCTATGGGTTCAATGTTCAATATCGGAATCAAAGGAAAACTTGTCGAAATTTCAACATGATGCCTCCTTCAATAATTTAATGAAAAGGATGGAAGAAAATGTCAACAAATTGTAAAATCAAATAATTATGACAAAACAAAACAAATACAAAAGAGACACGCAAGACTACAATGCTAATAAAGTATATGATTGGAGTAAACCCCAAAGGTTACCTATAGACCCATTCTACGTGGTAGGAGGGGTGGATCACTAAGGAGAGTTAGCTTTTCAGAGGTAGATTCTACTACAGACCGCTCATTATCGGATACATCAGGTGAACTCTCTGAAAACTTAACGGATGATCATGGAATGTCTTCCAATGTACAAGAGTATACAAGATTTTTCCAAACATTATTGGACGTGAATAAATTTGTAAGACTTACCACTTAATAATAATAATGAACAAGGGATTACACTCACCGGCCACTTTATTAGGTACACCATGCTAGTAACGGGTTGGACCCCCTTTTGCCTTCAGAACTGCCTCAATTCTTCGTGGCATAGATTCCACAAGGTGTTGCAAACGATGCTCAATTGGTACCAAGGGGCCCAAAGAGTGCCAAGAAAAAAATTCCCCACACCATGACAAACCCCCCACCACCAGCCTGAACCGTTGATACAAGGCAGGATGGATCCATGCTTTCATGTTTTTGACCGCCAAATTCTGACCCTTACCATCCGAAAAGTCCGCAGAAATCGAGCTCTCAGACCAGGCAACATTTTTTTCCAATCTTCTTCTGTCCAATTTCGATGAGCTTGGGCAAATTGGAGCCTCAGTTTCCTGTTCTTAGCTGAAAGGAGTGGCAACCCGGTGTGGTCTTCTGCTGCTGTAGCCCATCTGCCTAAAGTTCGCCGTACTGTGCGTTCAGAGATCCTCTTCTGCCTCCCTTTTGGGTTTTAAGGGTGGCTATTTGATTGTCACTGTTGCCTTTTATCAGCTCGAACCGTCCCGCCCATTCTCCTTTGAACCCCTGGCATCAACAAGGCATTTCCGCCCACAGGACTGCCTCTCACTGGATGTTTTTTCTTTTTGGACCATTCTCTGTAACCCTAGAGATGGTTGTGCGTGAAAATCCCAGGAGATCAGCAGTTTCTGAAATACTCAAAACCAGCCCTTCCTGGCACCAACAACCATGCCACGTTCCAAGGCACTCAAAATCACCTTTCTTCCCCATACTGATGCTCGGTTTGAAAATGCAGGAGATTGTCTTGACCATGTCTACATGCCTAAATGCACTGAGTTGCCGCCATGTGATTGGCTGATTAGAAATTAAGTGTTAACGAGCAGTTGGACAGATGTACCTAATAAAGTGGCCGGTGAGTGTACATCTAGGGAACAACCATTAGGTATTTTGAGTAGTGAAACTATAATTCCAGAATTTAATGAACTTATTGGTATAGTTCAATTGCGACAGTTACAAAGTGAATTTTCACTAGTCATTGATGAGAAAGGTAATCAGGATATACATTTTTCTATACAGAATGAGGATTTTTATCCAGTTAATTCTAGATTTTCCACTATGGATATCTTTCAGGACAGAATCGAAGAAGAATTAATAGCCTTGTATGAGATGGAGGTCTCAAGTAAAGATAATAGTACTAATAGTGATGTATATTACAAATTGTCAAAAAAGGAACAGAGTGGTAGTCCGACAGGCAGATAAGGGCGGGGCAGTTGTCATTTTAGACTGCGAGCTTTATAGAAGAGAACTTTTAAAGGGGTTTTGCCATGATGTAATGTTGACATGAGATCCTCCAAAATGGGTATTTAATCACTTTTCTAAATATATGTCATTAAAAAAAGTGAAGCCTGTGAGAGCTACAGCTTTCCTTTTCATGCCCTTAGTTACTTAAAAGTTTACATTAGACATGGGCAAGGAGCTAACAGGGAGCTGATCTGGCCGCGCTTGCGTGTTTGCACTTTTTATCTGATGACAGGGAACATGAAGGAGCTTGCAAGGGACTGGGGAGAAAGTACAGTGTATGAGTCTGTCTGCTGTATAGAGAATCCACTGTTGTAATGTTATTATTTGAGTAAACTTTTGAGACGCTCCCTGATTCCTCGCTCTCTGCTCACCCCCTCCCTCTCACCCCTGCAGCGTTCATGACTCAGCATGATTTGTTTATATTCTCCCCTGAGCTGATAAAGAGGTAAGGAACTCACTTCGTGGCAAAACCCCTTTAAGTATGCTACAAGATGATACAAAGTACAAACATCTCACACATGATACTACAGAATCAAGTAGAAAAGATCTTTTGTATGTCCTTAACCAAGGAGTGGCGTGGGGAGTAATTTCTGGTAAAATGGCTGAGAAAATAAATATAAAAAATCCAGTCATACCTATAATACATGCCCTTCCCAAGATTCATAAAGGTGGGTTTCCACCTGCATTTCGGCCCATCGTCTCTGGCATTGGCTCACTCAATGAGCAGCTAGGGCAATGGGTTGAAACCCTTGGTTTGTAATCTGCCTGGTTTTCTTAGGGACACCAAACAATTGATCTACACGTTGGAATCTTTGACTTGGCCGACCGGGGGATCCTGGTTGTCCTGTGATATGGTGGGTTTATATCCCAGCACCCCTCACGACCAGGCCCTCCCGGTCTTGAGTTAAACAAAATGTCTTACTTCTGGCTGTGGAATATCTTCTGTCCCACAATTTTTTCATGTTTGATGGTCTATTTTTTCAACAAGTGACCGGGGTCTCCATGGGAGCCAGGTTTTTGCCAAATATTTATATGGCTGCCTGGGAGGAAAAATATCTTTTTAATCCGGATCATCCTTTTCGTGAACATATTAGATGGTATTCACGTTACATTGACGACCTCATCTTTATTTGGGTGGGAGATGAGGATTCCATAGCCAGATTTGTTTTATATATCAATGACAATGACATGCAACTTCGATTTATTTATGAACACAGTACAACAACTCTAGATTATTTGTATGTCACTGTTATTGGCAATGAAGAAAAACCTATTCAAGTCAAAAATTCTATGTATAGGAATTCAATCCTTAGAGCTAACTCTTGTCATCCGTTGCATGTGATAAATAATATCCAGACGGGTGAACTAATTAGAACTAAACGTAACTGATCTTCACTAGAAGCATTACTTTACAACAAAAAGAAGTTTGTGATAGACTAAGAACAAGAGGTCACTCAGAGAAAGTATTGAAAAAAGCTGTTGACAAGGTTTCAAGAATTCCCAGGTCAAAGTTATTCCAGAAAAAAGTTTGTGCTAATAGTATTGGGAGCAATCAGATTACATTTGGCACAAATTACAGTAAACAATATCATAAAATTGTAAATATTGTGAAATCACATCTTCCCATCCTTTTTGTTAATCAGCATATAAAAAATTTGTTGAAACATAATGTCAGGTTTGTCCCACGTAGAGCTCCTACAATAGGATCATTAGTATTGACAAGTATTTTTACATCAAGGGAACAGAAAAATATTACCTGGTTAAATATGAGGGGTTTCTTCAAATGTGGACACACAGTTTGCACGGTGTGTAATCATGTTGACAAGACTAGATCCCACCAACTTGACAGAATGGCCAACAAATTCCGATCCAGGAGTTACACAGAGAAACTTGTCTCACACACCCACATAGCGTCAAAACCTCCCAAGACCTTTGGTACTCAAAGTCCTTATCCATACTTTGTAAACACATACAATCCTCTTATGCCGAAAATCCATCAGTGCATAGGAAAACATTGGAAACTACTTCAATTAGGTAACATACCTGATTTTCGTTCACCGGTACGAGTGTGTTACAAGAGACCTCACAATATCAGGGATCTTTTAGACTGAGCCGATGTCGGCCCAGACTAAAAGACATTCCTTCAGACCATTCTTTCCACATCTTGTAAAGGTACATTCCCCTGCCTCCATTGCACCCACTGCACTAATATCATTAAAGGCAACATTGTTTATCACCCTTCCAGTGGGCACCTATTAAAATCAGAAGCCAACTTACATGTGATACTTCCTTCGTAGGATACATGATTAAGTGCCCTTGTGGACCGGTATGCGGAGGAGAGACCTCAAAACGGATCAAAGACCGTCTATCATCTCACAAATCCACCATTCGTTGCTCCTCCTACCAGCACACTTCATTCAAGCCAACCACAATATTAACGAAATCTGTTTTCAAGTACTTGAACATGTACCTCATCCCCACTGTGGTGGGAACAACATTGCCTTGCTCAAGAAGAGAGAAGCCTTGTGGATACACTGCCTCATAGACATTCATTATTCCGGCGCGAATACGCCGTGAATAATTGACATGTCACTTCTCTCCCCGCTCGCCGTTTTGTGCGAGCAGAGAGAGGAAACGTAATCCATAGTTCTCTATGAGAACTGTGGACTACCGTAATGACTGGGACGTATCTCACCCCGTTTTTCGCGCAGTACGGCGCGAAATACTGGGCGAGATACGTCCCAAAATAAGCCATAGCCTTAGACATAAGGCTGAACATAGCCTTAGACATCAACTTACTTAATCCCTGAAGCCGAACGCCTGAAAAGTAGTTAATGACCAGAACATTTTTTTAGTTTTTGCCTCCTTGCGTTTCAACAGTTGTAACTTTTTTATTTTTTCAATGACGCATTTGTATGAGGCCTCGTTTTATTCAAGACAAGTTGTACTTTATGGGGGAATAGTTTAAGTTCACTTATAAATAATTGTAGCATTTTTTTTTTTTTTTTTTTTACACCATTCACATTTCACACTTAATAATTTGTTTTATTATTTCTACAGGTTATTACGGTCATGTAGATACCTAATATGTGTAGGTTGTTTTTGTGTGTGTAATATATGCACAATTATTTTTTATTAAATATTTATTTTTATTTTATTATTTATTTTTTTATTCATTTTTTTTACACTTTTTTTTGTTTTTTTTTACATTTTTTTTAAATCCCCTGAAGGGAGAACTGTTTTACATTTTTTTTTTTTTTTTTACACTTAGTAATGTATTAGCATATTCATATATGCTAATACATTATAATCTGTGTCAGTCTGACACAGGCAGTGATCAGGACAGCACACACTCTGGCCTGGTCACTGGCTTGTTACACAGACAGCTCAGGGGCCACTTTAGGTCCCCAGGGCTGACTGTGCAGCTGTTCCCCAGGCTCTGTCGGGTGACTGGGTGTTCCGATCATCCGACAGAGCAGGGAAACCCTTTGATTGCGCTGCGG
Organism: Phyllomedusa bahiana; assembly: GCA_025379985.1. Lineage (NCBI taxonomy): Eukaryota > Metazoa > Chordata > Amphibia > Anura > Hylidae > Phyllomedusa > Phyllomedusa bahiana. Next base: position 151,897 of record JAODAL010001196.1, on the reverse strand, counting down.
TGACGATCCGCCGTAATCAAAGGGTTAAAGCACCGAGATGCGGAGGTTTCTCCCGCTACCCGGTGCTCACAGGGGATGCTCTGGGATCAGGGCTGTGTAGTACAGCCCCGATCCCGCGCAGCTGCGGGTTATGCATCCGTGCATGCATGGTCTTGCCCTTAAGATGCCGCTTACTTGCGGCACATATCGCAAGTCACCGGCAGCCTCGCTTTTCCTTCTCTGCAGCCTGCAACATTCCTATTATCCATACTGCCTCCTGGTGAGTCTTTACATTCTTCTCTTCCCTCCCGTTTACCCCCTTGTTCCCTCAACATTACCTATACTCGTTTTATTATGTTACTCTTTTTTCCTTGTATTATTTACACGTAAAACACTATGGACGACATGTATGAAAGGGGCTGCGCCAAATATCTGGCGTCTTTTCACCCGATATCAGGCGCAGCCCCGTACATACATTTTTAAATCTCCTGCACGTCACTCCATGATGTAACAAGCGCTAGAATGCGTATGATTTATGACCCGCTGTAGAGCAGGTTCATAAATCAAGCGCATTCTATGTCTTTTTTATGTGCATGAAATTTGGTGTGTGAACGCCAAATGTCATGCATGTCGCCTTATAAGTTGTAAATACACTTTTTGAAGCATATCTACCTTGTGTGTGCTCTGGATTTATGTCATTGTATGACGGGTTGCAATACTCATTCCACAAGCACCCTCCTTATTTACCATGTGCTGTGCATTTAAAATAGAATAATTTGATTCTAGATGTTTATTTATTTAGGTGCAACTAAAAAACCGCACTTTGTATTCAGTGTTTTCTATGAGATTAATTTTGTCATCTGTTTCTCTACAGAGTGTTTGTACTAAACCAAAAGTAATTTTAATGTACTGTAGAATAGAGATGATAACCCATAGGCAAGAATTCCTATGATTGCTGAAAATGATCATGGTAGGTTAGGTAATAGCATAGCTAAGTGGGGCAACTCTGTGTCTTAATCACCAATACGAGGGAATGGGGGCACTCCCTGGCCAAATCTTGGGATTATTAGATGAGCAAACTTGGCAGCAAACTAAGAAAGCCATTGGGAGGACTGGACGGCATCTTAAAGGCTTCAAGGGATGCAATGTCTGCTTGAAGATTTGCATGTTGCAATTTTTTTTGTGTTGTTTGCCTTAAAACTGGGGCCACACAGCAATGGACAAAACATGACCAAAAGTCGGTCGTTTTTTCCCGATTCTCGACGGCGGTTTTTGTCACTGTATTGGCAAAAACCGCCTTCAGCCCATAAACTGTATTGTATGAGGAGACGACGAAAAAACTAAAGATGCCGGTGTATTATACAACATGTTCCTAAATCCACCGGCGCCAGAAAACGAGCTGCAAAAAATGACCTATGTACTGTAGACAACAGGTCGTTTTTTTTTTTTTTTGTTACAGACTATGTAAAGCCTGAATGATTGTATTTTCATCAGTTTTAGAATCCTAAGAAAAGCCGAAAATAAGATCGTTTTTGTGTGCTGCATAGACATAGCCTAAATCATGGTAAAAACCATGACAAACCTGCTTTGTGAAGGGATTGCTGGGATAAATGTGTCAAGGACCTGCAGACGGTCGTATAGCCATCTTATCACCTGCGAACCACCCTTCAACTATAATCGTCCAAGTGATTGATGAGTGACCTTGTAAGCTGTGTAACTACATGTGTTACGAGCCAGGTCTCAGCAACAGCAAGTCTGCCCAGAAATAAAGCAGCCTTTCTTATTCTGGAAACATGGCACTCAGCGATTTCAATGTACACTATTCACAAAAAGTTTACACACACATACATACATCCACAGGGCTGTATCTTCCACTAGGCACCTGTGGGTGGGTGGTGGAGGGGGCTAGGAGGCTGCGGCACCGACATCTGCTGTTACATTGCTGACAGCAGCTATAGAAGCGGCAGTAGGGAAAGTTAGATGTCGGCTTTCCCTACCGCCGCTTCCTTGTGACAGCATTAGGACTTATGCTGATGCTGTCAGTTTAGTAGCACAGTCCCAGTGCACTACTGGGAAAGGAGAGAGAGAGGAGCAGTGCTGCTTGTCCCTCTCTCCACAGCAGTGCACGACAAAGAGGAGCTGGAAAGACAGGATTAGCGATGCCCCTCCTACTCTCCTCACTAGCACACCGAGGGCAGTGAAGAGCTGTAGACTCCCCTACCCCCTCCTCTTCAGGACCTCAGTAAGTGAGTGAGGGAGTGGGAGGTTTGTGTTAGGAAGGAAGGGAATAAAGAGATGTGAGGTGTTGGGAAGGGGTGAGAGACATGTGGGTGTTACGAGGAGGAACGAGGTGAGAGACTGGTGGGGTGTTAGGAAGCCTGTCCTATGTTATACTACCTGCTGGACCTGGGTACCCAAACCTATCCTATGTTATACTACCTGCTGAACCTGAGTACCAAAGCCTAACCTGTGTTAGACTACCTGCTGGCACTGGGTATCTAAGCCTATCCTGTGTTATACTACCTGCTGGCCCTGTGTATCTAAGCCTATCCTGTGTTATACTACCTGCAGAACATTGGTATCTAAGCCTGTCCTGTTTTATACTGTCTGCTGGCCTTGTGTATCTAAGCCTCTCATATGTGATACTGTCTTCTAAACTTGTGTATCTAAGCCTCTCATATGTGATACTTTCTTCTAAACTGGTGTATCTAAGCCTATCATATGTGATACTGTCTGCTGGAGCTTTGTATCTAAGCCTATCATGTTATTCTGTCTGCTGGACCTGTGTATCTAAGCCTATCCTGTGTTATTCTGTCTGCTGGACCTGTCTATCTAAGCCTATCATGTGTTATACTATCTGCTGGATCTGTGTATATAAGCCTACCATATGTGATACTGTATGCTGGACCTAGGCATCTAAGACTCTGAGGTACTGTCTATGAGCTAGTGTATCTAATAAAGTTGTACAGTGGGTATGGAAAGTATTCAGACCCCTTTAAATTTTTCACTCTTTGTTTCATTGCTGCCATTCGGTAAGATCAAAAAAGTTAATTTTTTCATCAAGCTCATTAATGTTCTCTCTGCACCCCATCTTGAAAGAAAAAAAAACAGAAATGTAGATATTTTTGCAAATTTATTAAACAAGAAAAACTGAAATATCACATGGTCTTAAGTATTCAGACCCTTTGCTCAGTATTGAGTAGAAGCACCCTTTATAGCTTATACAGCCATGAGTCTTCTTGGGAATGATGCAACAAGTTTTTCACACCTGGATTTGGGGATCCTCTGCCATTCTTCCTTGCAGATCCTCTCCAGTTTCCTCAGGTTGGATGGTGAACGTTGGTGGACAGCCATTTTCAAGTCTCTCCAGAGATACCTAATTGAGTTTAGGTTAGAGCACGAAAATGCTGACAAGGAAATGTCAGTCTGTAAACTCCTACACTTAACAACAGCTCAACAACAATTAGGAGAAAGTGTATCTAAAATATAACATTTATTTCAATAAGGTTAAAAAATCTCTATAGAGCAAACAATGACCCAAAACATATAATCAAAAGTGCACATAAAACGGTAGGTATATGGTATTGGAACAATATCACTGTCCCTATTACAATCCTACATATCTACCATAGGTCCCTACCTAGCAAAAATAGGGCACCCGCTCCAATAAAGAGCGACCCTGTACAGGAACCTAGCCCTACTATGCAAAGCCCCTATTATACCCTATACTGGTGAGTACAATACAAAATCTCAGTTAACAATAATGTCCCAACATGTTTCTACCTTACTTGTGGCGTCATCAGGGGACTGAAAATAGCCAGTAACTGAGAATAAAGCTCTAAGAAAAGAAAAACAAACCAAGAGCAAACATTAATCACCTTTAAAAGTGTTAGGGGAAAAAAAACAAAAACAACACCAGCCGGCGACCAATGCACATTACTTACCGGTTACTGTTATACGAGGCCAAAGAACCAAGACATCTAGGAGCATATGGCTCCGATATCACGGAGGGCTATGGTGCGCCGACCACACTGTGAAGATTACCGGGCCATTTAAAGCTAACTCTCGGTCACATGACCGCTCACAGAGTTCTGATCATGTGACCGATGACAACTTCCGCTTTAGCATCACTGAGCTCGGAAGCGTCCTAGCGACGCGCCTCTTAGTCACCTGTGGAATCGCCAGCATAGTAGCGCTATTACAGCGTGTGTCCAGGAAAATGGAGTATGTTTACGCTTCCATAGAGCGTGTATAGCAACTACAGTGGCTACAAGTAAATCGCCAATGCAGGATATTAGCCTGGCAGCGACAAGCTGCCAGAGGAGTCATTTATGCTGATATAAGGTAGTATAACGTAATCAGAGACACATATCAACAGAGTGACATAAAATAGCATATTCAATGGAAATATTAAACAGTTTATTAAACGTAAGGAATGGACATCATAGATATTATTTATAAAAAGCAACTGAAGTTCAGCTGTTCATTCAAACCTCCTGGGTATGATGAGCCCAAGGTATAAATCCAAAAACATTTTTTTTTTAAAAGTTCTAAATCAAAATTACCTTTGCGAGTATGGGGAAGCATTTTATCAATGCCCATAATTTTGAGACCATCATAGGAGCCCCATGTATACTCCACATGTGCCTGGAGACAGGTGTATCCCTCCTATTTCTAATGTCTCCTATATGCTCACAGATCCTACGTCGGAACTGACGGATGGTTTTATCAACGTAGTATTTACCGCAGGGACACTGAATTCTATAAATCACTCCTTCAGTGCGACAATTAATGAAATGATTGAATGTGAATTCTTTCCCCGTTTTCAGACTTTTGAAGGCTTTCTCAGTTTCAATAAATTTACAGCTAGTGCAACCACTGCACCGAAAGCAGCCTTTAGGCTGTCTATCTAACCATGTTGTATTGGTAGACGGTCGTGTGTAGTGGCTCGACACTAAAAGATCTTTCAAACTCTTTCCTTTCCTGTAGGTGACCAATGGACGGGAACCAACCTTCTCTTTAATATTAGGGTCCATCAACAAAACATTCCAATGTTTGGACAATATTTTCCTAATTGTCTCAGAGGTTTCATCATATGTACCCACTATCCTCAGGGGTTCACTTTGTCTCTCATCAATTGGTTTTCGTGGGACCAAAAGACGGTCTCTATCTGTATGTAATACATGATTGTATGATTCTTTCAGGATCCCGTCTGGGTATCCTTTGTCCCTGAATCTATAATATAGGTCTGCAGCTTGTTTTACAAACTCCTTTTTGGTAAAGCAATTACGGCGTAGTCGCAAATACTGGCCACATGGAACGCCCTTTTTTGGGAATATGGATGAATGCTTGTCCAATGTAATAATGCATTACATGAGGTCTCTTTACGGTAAATAGAAATCTCAATCGCACCATTTTTACCTCTGGATACCAATGCATCCAAAAATGGTAATTTCTCTGTTTCTATTTCATATGTAACTCTCAATCCAAGATTGTTCTGGTTTAACCCATCAGTAAATCTCACAAAATCCTGTTTAGATCCATTCCATATAATAAAGATGTCATCAATATACCGTGTATAGAAGACAATATGTTCTGTCAGTCTCAAGGGTGTATCACCAAAAAACTACAGTGTCCTCCCACCATCCTAAATACAAATTTGCATAACTTGGCGCACAACTACTACCCATCGCTGTTCCTTTTAATTGATGGTAAAATTTACCATCAAACAAGAAATAATTCCTTCCAAGTATAAATTCTAGGAGATCATTTACAAACGAGTTATGTAACTCAAATTGTCTACCTCTCCCTTGAAGGAAGTGTTGCACAGACTTTAGACCTAAATCATGAGGGATCGAGGTATATAAAGATTCAATGTCTATGCTAGCTAGCAGACAATCCTCATCAATTATGATGCCATCAAGTTTTTTCAAAAAATCCATCGTATCACGAGTATATGATGACAATGCCTCTACGAATGGATACAGTATACAGTCAACATACATTCTGCAATTTTGCGTTAAAGACCCCACCCCAGACACTATAGGTCTACCTTTTAAGGGGGGAAACCCCTTGTGAATTTTTGGCAGATTGTAGAATGTGGCGATTCGTGGATGTTTTGGGAATAGAAAATCAAATTCTGCAGCATTGATAAGTTCAAGGCTTTTAGCTCTGGAGAGAATACCTAGTAGTTCCTCACTGAATCTCTGAGTTTGGTCCTCCCTTAATATTTCATAACAAGATGGATCCCCTAAGAGATTCAAGCACATGTTCTTATACATTAAAGGGGATGTATCGTTTGAGCTGCTTGTGCTGTTCTGCTAATTTTCTCAGATTGAGTTTGAAATCCAGGGGCGTGTTCTTCCTCTCAGCAGGAGTGTCTCCCCTCCCATGAGGCGTGTCTCCCCTCACTGAAGAACTGTGACATCATCATTTTGTTTGAAGCAGGGGATGCAGAGGGTTGTCTGGATATAACAGCTCTGTAGCCTCCTGCATGCTTATGTCTGCAGCCTTGAGGCTGCACAAGCTGCAGCAAGCACCTATTATATCTATTATATCTCTTAGTTTACACACTGAAAGCCAGCAACTTTAACTTCTGTTCTAGTGGTGTTCAACCAAATTGTACTGACAACAGGCAGAGACCTTTACTCAACTCCAAGGACAAATGTCAGCTTCAAGTAAAGATCTCTGCTTGCTGTCAGTGATATGAGTGAAAACAGTGGGGGGCAGAAGCAAATCAGCTTTGAGAGAAGATCCTGCTCAGCCTGTAACTGACTTGGCTGATGGTGTAGCGGTAGAGTGTTGGTTTTACAACGAAGGGGTTTGGAGTTCTAGTCCCCTCACAGGGTATATTCCCCCCCCCTAAATTCTACACATATGTAGAGAGACCTAAAATATATATGTCAATCTCTATAATGATATATATACACATACATAGCTCACCTATATCATGTCTCAGCACTGAGAGTATATGCATTGTTTCTCATATGTTGGTAGTGCTTGGTGTGACTGTGAGGATGGGACACTATATATGGGAGCTTTCTGTCTGTGTGTGTATATATATATATAAAATTATAGATGTCTACACATACTGTATATTTTCATATATTTACATATGTGTACAATTTATCAAAGAAGATAAAAACAAAAACGATGGGGCTTGGACTCCCAAGCTCTTGCTTGCCAAGCTGATCACCTATGCACTGCACTACACAAGCAGGTCATACAGACACAGTGTTGAATGTTATACACTACAGATGATGACGTCATAAGGAGGCAGGGCTTGCATTCGATCTGAGGAACAGAACATCCTCTTTTCAAAGTAGCAGCTTAAGGACTGAACCTGTGAAGAGGTGAATCAACCTCTTGGCAAAAGCCCTTTAAACAGCCAGTAATTGCCCAGATCCTTCCCCCTAGAGCTGAGATGTAAAAAGAGCCAGAAGACTCTGGTTTCAATATAGATTTTAAAGGCGCAGAGGGGAGTAAAAACCTAGTGTGCAGGCAGCCAATCACAGCACAGGGGGCGTGGCGATGTTGTTTCATGTGTATGGGCATATCCCTACAGGCTGAATGAAATGTCAGCCAGCCAATCACAGTGCAGGGGGCGTGTCTAGGGTACAGGAATCGACCAGGGGGCGTTCTGACCAGCAACAGCAGAAATAGAAGACAGATTTACAGCGAAGCTGATATCTGCTAAACCAAGTGACAGAGGTAATGAAACCCAATTACAAAAGTGCTTATTTTTACTGTCCCCATAATCTGAGACATGATCTTTGTTACGATAAAACCCCTTTAAGTGATCTAATAAGACAATATTTCCTCCTTTATCGGAGGGTTTCACAACCAAATTATGGTCCTTTTCCAGATTACAAATTGCTTGCCTTTCTTGAAATGTGCAATTAGAGAAAAGCTTTTTATCCCCTAGTTTTTCCAAATCCTTTTCAACCTGTGCCAAAAAAATATCAATACAAGAGACATCCCCCTGTGGAGGCATCTTTTTACTCTTATGTTTTAATTTTGTGAAAGGGCCTTTAACATTATGTATGTTATCATCAGCAATACTGTATAACAATTTGACATCTTCCAAAAGATCCTCACTAATTCCAAGATCAATGCATTCACGTCTATTTTTTAGACAGTGATATTTATGCCAACGCATTTTGCGCCCAAAAAGATGTATGTCTTTAATCCAATTAAACAGGCTAAACTTGACTGTGGGAACAAAGGTTAACCCTTTCCTAATAATATTCATCTCTACAGTGGTAAGAACATGTGATGAAAGATTGAAAATCTGTTGTTGTTTCTTATTATCAGAAAAACCTCTCTTATCTACCGACATTGAATCTTTATATACCTCGATCCCTCATGATTTAGGTCTAAAGTCTGTGCAACACTTCCTTCAAGGGAGGGGTAGACAATTCGAGTTACATAACTCGTCTGTAAATGATCTCCTAGAATTTCTACTTGGTAGGAATTATTTCTTGTTTGATGGTAAATTTTACCATCAATTAAAAGGAACAGCGATGGGTAGTAGTTGTGCGCCAAGTTATGCAAATTTGTATTTTGGATGGTGGGAGGACACTGTGATTTTTGGTGATACACCCTTGAGACTGACGGAAAATTTTTGGGTTTCTATACACGGTATATTTTTTGACATCTTTATTTATATGGAATGGATCTAAACAGGATTTTGTGAGATTTACTGAGGGTTTAAACCAGAACAATCTTGGATTGAGATTTACATATGCAATAGAAACAGAGAAATTACCGTTTTGGATGTATTGGTACCCGAGGAAAAAAATGGTGCGATTGAGACTTCTTATTTACCGTAAAGAGACCTCATGTAATGCATTATTACTTTGGGACAAGCAGTCATGCATTTTCCCAAAAAAAGGGGCATTCCACGTGGCCAGTATTTGCGCCCTACGCCGTAATTGCTCTACCAAAAAGGAGTTTGTTAAAACAAGCTGCAGACCTATATTATAGATTCAGGAAAAAGGATACCCAGACGGGATCCTGAAAGAATCATACAATCATGCTTTTACATACGATAGAGACCGTCTTTTGGTCCCACGAAAACCAATTGATGAAAGACAAAGTGAACCCCTGAGGATAGTGGGAACATATGATGAAGCCTCTGAGGCAATTAGGAAAATATTGTCCAAACATTGGAATGTTTTGTTGATGGACCCTAATATTAAAGAGAAGGTTGGTTCCCGTCCATTGATCACCTACAGGAAAGGAAAGAGTTTGAAAGATCTTTTAGTGTCGAGCCACTACACACGACCGGGCTACCAATACAACATGGATAGATAGACAGCCTAAAGGCTGCTTTCGGTGCAGTGGTTGCACTGGCTGTAAAATTTTTTGAAAATGGGAAAACCTTCAAAAGTCTGAAACGGGGAAAGAATTCAAAATCAATCATTTCATTAATTGTCGCACTGAAGGAGTGAAATATAGAATTCAATGTCCCGGCGGCAAAAACTATGTTGGGAAAACCATCCGTCAGTTCCAACGTAGGATTTGTGAGCATATAAGAGACATTAGGAATAGGAGGGATACACCTGTCTCCAGGCACATGTGGAGTATGCATGGGGGCTCCTATGATGGTCTCAAAATTATAAGCATTGATAAAATGCTTCCCCCATACTCGTAAAGGTAATTTTGATTTAGAACTTTTAAAAAAAGAATGTTTTTGGATTTATACCTTGGGCTCATCATACCCAGGAGGTTTGAATGAACAGCTTTTTATAAATAATATCTATGATGTCCATTCCTTACGTTTAATATCTGTTTAATATACCATTCGATTGGCTGTTTCTTATGTCACTCTGTTGATATGTGTCTCTGATTACGTTATACTACCTTATATCAGCATAAATGACTCCTCTGGCAGCTTGTCACTGCCATGCTAATATCCTGCATTGGCGCTTAACTTGTAGCCACTGTAGTTGCTATACACGCTCTATGGAAGCATAAACATACTCCATTTACCTGGACAAGCGCTGTAATAGCGCTACTATGCTTGAGATTCCTCAGGTAACTAAGAGGCGTGTCGCTAGGACGCTTCCGAGCTCAGTGATGCTAAAGCGGAAGTTGTCATCGGTCACATGATCGGAACTCTGTGAGCAGTCATGTGACCGAGAGTTAGCTTTAAATGGCCCGGTAATCTTCACAGTGTGGTCGGCGCGCCATAGCCCTCCGTGATATCGGAGCCATATGCTCCTAGATGTCTTGGTTCTTTGGCCTGTTTTACAGTAACCGGTAAATAATGTGCATTGGTAGCCGGCTGTTGTTGTTTTTGTTTTTTTTTCCCTAACACTTTTAAAGGTGATTAATGTTTGCTCTTGGTTTGTGTTTCTTTTCTTAGAGCTTTATTCTCAGTTACTGGCTATTTTCAGTCCCCTGATGACGCCACAATTAAGGTAGAAACATTTTGGGACATTATTGTTAACTGAGATTTTGTATTGTACTCACCAGTATAGGGTATAATAGGGGCTTTGCATAGTAGGGCTAGGTTCCTGTACAGGGTCGCTCTTTATTGGAGCGGGTGCCCTATTTTGTAGGTAGGGACCTATGGGTAGATATGTGGATTGTAAATAGGGACAGTGATATTGTTCTAATACCATATACCTACTGTTTTATGTGCACTTTTGATTATATGTTTTGGGTCATTGTTTGCTCTATAGAGATTTTTTAATCTTATTGAAATAAATGTTATATTTTAGATACACTTTCTCCTAATTGTTGAGCTGAGTTTAGGTTAGGGCTCTGGCTGGGCCAGTCAAGAATGGTCACAGAGTTGTTCTGAAGTCACTGCTTTGCTATTTTAGCTGTGTGCTTAGGGTCATTGTCTTGTTGGAAGATGAACCTTCGGCCCAGTCTGAGGTCCAGAGCACTCTGGAAGAGCTTTTGATTCAGGATATCTCTGTACTTGGCCACATTCATCTTCCTTCAATTGCAACCAGTCGTCCTGTCCCTGAAGCTGAAAAACACCCCTATAGCATGATGCTGCCACCACCAAGTTTCACTGTTGGTATTGTATTGTGCAGGTGATGAGAAGTGTGTGGTTTTCTCCACACATGCCGCGTAGAAGTAACACCAAAAAGTTCAATCTTCGTCTCATCAGACCAGAGAATCTAATTTCTCATAGTCTGGGAGTCCTTCATGTGTCTTTTTTGCAAAGTGTATGCAGGCTTTCATATGTCTTGCATTGAGGAGAGGCTTCCGTGGGCACACTCTGCCATAAAGTCCAGACTGGTGGAGGGCTACAGTGATAGTTGACTTTGTGGAACTGTCTCCCATCTCCCTACTACATCTCTGGAGCTCAGCCACAGTGATCTTAGGGTTGTTCTTTACCTCTCTCACCAAGGCTCTTCTCCCACGATTGCTTAGTTTGGCTGGACGGCCAGGTCGAGGAAGAGTTATGGTCGTCCCATTCTTCCATTTAAGGATTATTGAGGCCACTTTGCTCTTAGGAACCTTGAGTGCTGCAGAAATTCTTTTGTAGCCTTGGCCAGATCTGTGCCTTGCCACAATTCTGTCTCTGAGCTCCTTGGGCGGTTCCTTAGACCTTATGATTCTCATGTGCTCTGACATGCACTGTGAGCTGTGAGGTCTTATACAGACAGGTGTGTGCCTTTCCTGATCAAGTCCAATCAGTTTAATTAAACACAGCTGGACTCCAATGAAGGAATAAAACCATCTCAAGGAGGATCAAAAGGAAATTGTCAGCATGTGAGTTAAATATGAGTGTCACAGCAAAGGGTCTGAATACTTATGACCATGTGATGTTTCAGTTTTTCTTGTTTAATAAATTTGCAAAAATATCTACATTTCTGTTTCTTTCCTTTCAAGATGGGGGGCACAGTGTGCAGTAATGAGCAAAAAATATGAACTTTTTTGATCTTAACAAATGGCTGCAATGAAACAAGGAGTGAAAAATTTAAAGGAGTCTGAATATTTTTAATGTGTTATATTGTCTGCTGGACCTGTGTATCTAAGCCTCTGAGGTACTTTCTATGAGGTAGTGTATCTAATAATGTTTGATACTATCTGCTAGACAGGTGTTTATAAACCTTTCATGTATTATACCATCTGCTTGACCTATGAATCTAAGCCTTACACGTGCTAGGATAAATTCACATGGCGTCTTGCGGCCAGGTTGTAAGGGAACGGTCAGGGGTGCACGAGCAGACACAAACAGAGTGAAGCCGTGATGCTGGTCCCAACCACTGTCCCTGTCTTTTGGGGGTGCCCGACTCCTTAATAGGTCGACCTCAACCAGAAGACAGGGGGCTATAAATACAGGGAGTAGTATATCTAATTGTAGCTTCAGGGGGCTCTCTCTCCTCTCTCAACCTACCTACTTAATAGTAGGCAACATTACAACCTATTTACTTAAAGGGGGGGCATAACAGAGGTAGGAATTGGTAAGGAAGTGTTCATAAATTAAGAAGTCTAAGATGTTTGTGTGGTAAATTCTGCAGGGCCAAGTTGCGGCTGAGCGAAGTCGTCATGGTGGTCTGGACTCAGGGAGAAGAAAAGGGAAAAAGAAGGATTCAAGGAACAACTGATCAGATAGGACATCTCCTGTGAGTCCCTGATGTCAGGGGTTATTTTGCATCTCTGTTAGATCAGTACTGTAGTTAATGTCATGTGGTGGTGATCTGAGCTGTTGTCTGACCACTCTGTGGTCTCTGTATGGTGGTGTTAGTAGGTTATACTTGAGTTTGTGTCTGACTACTATGCAGTCTCTGTATTGCGGTGTTGTAGGTTATAAGGTTATCAATAATGTAGATATTTGTTCATGTGAGTAGTTGTGTATTTTGAGGGGCCCAATGCACAGCTCTGCACAGGGGCATATAATGCTGTTAAGACGGCCCTGAGTGTCGGCAGTAATTTTGCATTGACGTAACTGATCATTTTGCCCTTCTTTTGATCCGTCAGTGTCCGCTTTCAATCGGTCAATAATCCATCAGCATTGCTAAAGCCAAAAAGAAACAGGAGTTGATCCAAAACGGAGATGACATGTAAATTGAATATTTGCATGTCTTCTGTGATTTGTATCCACTCCTGCTTTTGGCTACCTAATCATCAGACAGTCCTGATGCAAACAAAGGACCACGTCATACTGGCCTTACGGCTTCTCCGCTATCAATAGGTCAATAATCCATCAGTATTGCTAAAGCCAAAAAGAAACAGGAGTTGATCCAAAACAGAGATGACAAGTAAATGAATATTTGCATGTCTTCTGTGTTTTGTATCCACTCCTGCTTTTAGCTGCCTAATCATCAGACAATCCTGATGTAAATAAAGGACCATGTCATACTGGCCTTATGGCTTCTCAGAAGACACAGTCAGTTGTGTTTGTCCTTTTCATTCCTTCTGACAAATTAAAAGGGGAAAACTAAACACAGTGGCAACGTCATAGAGTGGTGGAGGGTGGAAACGGCATTAGGAAACCACATGGTGGTCGAGTGAGAGAGTGGTCAGTTGGCAGCAGCATGAGTAGGCCACAGAGTGACACAATGGCAGAGTGTGGAGGTGGCGGCAGCATCAGTAGGCCACAGAGTGGCACAATGACAGATTATGAAGGTGGCAGCAGCATGAGTAGGCCACAGAGTGGCACAATTACACAACGTGGAGGTGGCAGCATCATGAGTAGGCCACAGAGTGGCACAATTACACAACGTGGTGGTGGCAGCAGCATGAGTAGGCCACAGAGTGGAACAATTACACAACGTGTAGGTGGCGGCAGCAACAGTAGCAGCAGCATCAGGCTGGAGAGTGGCACAATGACATAATAATGAGGTGGCAGCAGCTAGGTAACATAATGAGGAGGTGGCGGCAGCAGCAGCATCAATCCAGAGAGTGACATGGTGACATAGCCTGGAGGTGATAGCAGCAGCATGAAGAGACCTTAGTGGTGAGGTGGCAGCAGCATCAGAAGGCTACATAATGGCCCAGTGAAGAGTGTGGAGGTGGGTGGCAATACAAGTCCCTCGTAAAGATGGTGGGTGATAGAAGGAGCAGCTGACCGCAGATGTGTGGCATCAGTCGGGTGGCAGCATCAGAATAGTAGCTGAGGCAGGTAGCCAAAAGAATCCAGACTTATTTGTCAAAGTTTGGGTGAGGTGGTATGGCTGATCTAATCTGATGCATCAGACATTGGTGTGTGGAAATCCTGGCTGATCCACGGCCGATTCATCTTGACAAAGGTGAGTCTTTCCACATTTCGGGTGGACAAGCGAGTTCTCATTGTGGTAACTATGGCCCCCGCCGCTCTGAACACCCGCACTGAGGCCACACTACTGGCTGGGCAGGCCAGCTTCACCCGTGCAACCTCGGCAAGTTGAAGAAAGCTGCTCATCAACGACTCCAGTCTCAGGTTGCTGCTGATGGAGCTGGTACTGCTCCTACCCCTACCCACCCCTCCACAGCAGCCATGGCAGTGGTACGTGAGCGCTGAGGAACCCCCCCCGGTCAGACCTACTAGAGGATGCACGATGGTGCAGATAGGCAGGGGCCAACTGACTACATAGGATGTCTCTATAGTACTTGAGTTTGTCCTAATTCTCGGCAGGTATAAAAAAGCCCACATTTTGGACCGGTAGTGAGGGTCCAAGAGGGTGGAGAGCCAGAAGTCATCCCTCTGCCAGATGGTGACTATTCGGCTGTCACTACCCAGGCAAATTAGCATACAGCGGGCCATCTGCACAGGTGACTCTGACGGACTCCCTGCCTCCATCTCCACTGTATACTGCCACAGTGTGTATGGGTCATCTGCCTCATCTTCCTCATCTCCCTCTACCTCCTACGGCTGCTCCTGCTCCTCCTCTCCTGGCACCTGGGTAGAAAAACCACTAATTTCGCCAGACATTGCTTGTGCTCCAATGTTCTCCTCCTCCACCTCCAGTTCAGCCCCCACCGGACTCATGTAGCCGTGAGCTTACACATATAGAAAAAAAGGAAGGAGCTTAATCCACCACCAATTAGTACCTTAGGGGTGACTGGAGGTATAAGGACTCAACTACAATATGGGTAATCTATTTGTATTATAACTTATCAATTGTATATGCAGATGGTGATATATAGGTCTTAATGAAGTCTTTTATGAGAAATATACACCCACTAAGGTATTTTTACAAATGAGTATTACTCTCATATACATGTGACCTTTCCCCCTATCTCACATTACCCTATTTTTTTCTATACACTGTCTTGTAACTTGTTTGTAATGTTTATGCGCCTCTTTGTATTCAACTATGGGGTCTCTTTTTTTGTAAATGTATGTGATTTTTTATAATTATTTTAATAAAAGAATTTTTGGGATTAATTGGTGGGGATTAAGCTCCTTCCTTTTTTTCTATATGAGTAAGCTGTATGTTTTTTATGGGGGAGTATTCCAACGTGTACTTTCAGGTCTGGGGACTTTGTTGGGGCAATTTTTTATTGTGAATAAAAATCATGTAGCCGGAGATGTAAAGCGCCACATCTCCAGTCCCCTCCCAACAGATTTTTGCAGCTTCTGTATCCACATGACATGAAGCAGTTGGAATTACGTATATTAACCTACATATTCCTGGTGACTGAAAAATAACAGTGTCTCCTCAAAAAGTACCAAGTAAACGGCGGAGAGTGCACCATGAGCTGCCACTGGAGCTGACATCAAAATCTGACAAGGGGGTGAGTACTCCGTCCACTTGGAGATCATCAAGAAATCATTAATGACCTTGTCTCAGTCAAAGAATCTATCCATCCAACATAGAGGCTGAAATTCCAACTGTGTGTAAACGTCGCATTCAGCCTATGTTGTGGGAGCCGTTCTGCCGCTGCAGCACAAGAGAGGTTGTGTTTGGCAGTGTAGAATGGCTGAAGTGCATGGCAAAGTTTCCTGCCATTTTTAGAATGTCGAAGCAATGGGTGGAAGACTAGAACCGTATTTGACAACAAGATTATAACATTGCACCAAGCAGAGGCGCATGGCTCAGACCCACCGCGGTGCATGCGCTGGACACCATGTTCTTTCCATTGTCTGTCACCATGGTTCCGATTTTCAGTTGTCGCCGTAGGATGGCTGAACGCATACTGCTGTCTCTTGGCAAAGCGCCTTCGGTATCAACTGCTGAAGCCATGTGAGTGGTGAGGAGTCAGGACATCTAGACCAAATATGAAGGAAAGACAGACAGCTCCTTCGGCGAGATATGGGGCGCCGTGACTGCCCTGAAATTGGATGCCTGCAACTGGGTGCTACTGCAGTTGCTGCTGCATGATGGACACACATCTGAGACAGGTTTTCTTTATTTCTCCCGCCACGAGGATTGTGATGCTGCATATGTTGAACACGAGGCCATAGTGCCAACATTAGGTCCTGGCCAACGCTTCACTATCTGTCCCCAGATTTTACATATACCCATAGTCACCTCCTCCGGGGGCAAAAAACTGACGGACTGCTACCGCCGCTGCCTCGGTGAGCCCCTGCGCCACTCCGTTCGTGGCCGGAAGGGACCTGCGAAGCGGGTGGTCTACCCCATGGCATTTTGCTCCCGACCTTGCCTGCTGCAACCAGCTGACTCCCAGGCAAACTAACGACAAGCTGGCTCGCCGCTGCCTTGACACCAAGCTGCCGCCCTCTCTCTCACAAAGATGAAAAATGCCCCTGCTTTCACCCAACTCCCAAGTATGAACGACCAAATCGTCATCGATTAAATTATTTTTTCGTCCCCAGCTGATCCTCCTCAACGTCCCTCGTGTGTACAGAGCCTGACCGCTTGCAACATAACCTCCAATGCCACTCTCCACATCACTATATAGAAAAGGTTCTGCACACCTAGATTTCATAGGACTCTGGGTGCATTCGTGGAAGAGACATAGTCTCGTAACAGTATAAATAGAAAACCACTGCAACACCAAAGGGGAATTTTTTGCAATATACCAAAATAATTTTTAATTTAAAAGAGCAGTAGTGAGAGACAGGAATCACAAATCTAAAGAAAAATACCTTCGGTTGAATACACTCATAAATGTACTTATCCACCAATGACCAATGAATTAGAACATTGGAAACAGATGTTGGCTATAGACTCCGGTTTTCGGCGTGCAAGCCTTTATCAAGTACATCAGATTGGAGTAAGAAAGATCTATTAAGAAAAATCAAAGGGATAAGGAGTATATGAAGTCACAGAAAAGCTTCAATTGAAGCAGACAGTGTGTATACACGCACTGTGGAAAATCCCCTTGTCGAATGGTTCGCTCTTTGGGAAGCTGTATTATTGGACGAGACAAATCCGGGAAAGCAGTGGGATGAGTGCAACACTACACATCACTACTTGCCCACCTACTACAAAAAGCAGCGGATGTCTGCCCCACCTCTTTGCTGCCCAGTAGCTGCTCACTGTCCTCAAATAATTTGTCCTCGCTGTATAGTGGCACAGAGCCCACAGCACATACAGTATATATATATATATACATATAGGAATGTAGTAGGGATATAGCAATGAGAGGGTAAGTGGAGTAGGGAAAATGGTCGGATGTCGACAGTGGAGCAAAGAAATAAGGACTAAAATTAGGAGCAAAAGAAGGGGGAATTAAAAGGAAGAGAGTGGTTTAAATATATAAGGATAATGCACAAGAGAGGACAGTGTATGAGTAGAAGTGAAAAGGAAGCCTTACCAAAGATAACCAGTTAGGGGTAATGGTATCGGAAAGAATTGGTTGCAAAAACTGTAAAAGAATTCATGGATAATGAATCAGACCTACATGAGAAAATTGTTAGGGGGGAGGGGTGACAGGATTAAAGGGGAAAAAAGAGGGAGGCAGCATGAACAGTGTTGTAAGGGAAAACTATGGTATAGTTTCTTTTTGCAGGAGTAAAAGTCTTTAGGAGTCTTCTGCAAGAGTACTGCTCCAGGTCCTACAGATGAGGCATCCACCTCTACGTAGAAAAGTTTCAGAAACTGGTCGAGTCAAAGCAGGTGCTGTCGCAAATGCGGCTTTAAGGCATGCAAAGGTTTCTTTCACTTCAGGCAGCCAGAGTTTAGGATTACTGTTTTTCTTGGTTAAAACCACTATATAGTTTCATAGTTTCATAGTTTGTAAGGGCTAAAAAAAGACAAATCGTCCCAACAAGTTCAGCCTGTTGTGCTAAGGTGTGGATCCACGAGGAAGGCAAAAAAAACCCAATGAGTAGAATGCCAATTGTCCTCAATTTATGGAAAAAATTCTTCCTGTCCCAATCTGGCAATCTAGAAAAATCCCTGATCAATGACCCCTTTCTCCTGAATCCTAGTCACTGAACTGTTATACTTATTAACGCACCCATGAAAAGCTTCCAAACCCTTTTTAGAACTCTGTTATTGAATTCACCATGACAAGTCCCTCTGGCAGAAGAATTCAATAGTCTTCACTGCACAATACAGTTAAAGAATCCCTTTCTAGTTTTATGTAGAAACTCATCGTTCCTCAAGAACGTAAAGGGGCCCCCTTTGATCAATTATAGCAGCCCTTGTAATAAATAAATCTCTTGGGAGAGATCCTCTATATTGACCTTTGATGTATTTAAACATATTTATTCTTCCCCCCTAATCCTTCAGTTTCCTCTATAACTTAAATAACCCAAATCTTCCAATCATTCTGTTACTTTAGTCCACCTAGTCCTTATAATTATTTTTGTAGCCCTCCCCCTGTTTGTACCTGTAATCACGCTTCTACAATTCTATCCTGTGCACTGGTCCCAAAACTGTACATCAGTATTCCATGTGTGTCTAAACCAGTTTGACTTGTAACTACATGGGAGAATAATGTACTCATCATGTGTCATCTATGCCCCTTTTATGCACCCCCATATTCCTAATTGCTTTGGCTGCTGCTGCCTGACACAGGCTGCAGCTGCCTAACACTGGCTGCTACAATTAAGATTACTTACTGTCCACCAGGAATTCCCAAGTCCTTCTCCATTCCACATTTACCCAGTGTTTTTCCATTTAACATTTATCATTTAATGGAATTTGTCATCTCCCCATGTGGCAAAACTTGCATTTATCAGAGTTAAACTCTCATCTAGCCATTTCCGCTGCCCAGCCTACCAACTTATCAAGATCCCTTGTAATAACAAATTATCCACTACTGTTGATTACTTTAACAGAGCTTAGAATCGTCTTTTCAACAATCTGATATTCACTGGGTATTCCTGTGTAAGATCATTAATAAAATGTTAAAGAGGATAGGCCCAATACTGACCCTGTGGTACCCCACCTAGTAACAGCGATCCAGTCCTGATGTATGTACCGTTAATTACTACCCATTGTTTTCTATCAGTGACCAGTTGCTTACCCACTTGCACACATTTTCCCCCCAGTCCAATCATTACTCATTTATTTACCACCTTTTATGTGGCACCGATGATCAATTCTTAAATAAAAATCTAGATATATGACATACAGTGCCTCACCCCGATCCGTCCTAGCAACTGACTTTTCCTCATAAAGCTGATGAGATTTAGTCCTCTGACAGGACCGCTCCTTCATGAACCCATGCTGGAACGGCGATATACATATAATTTTCAGTGTGAGATACTCCAGGAATAGCATCCTGAGAAAACCTCAACATTTTACAAACCTACAACAGAGGTTAATGCGTTCCAGCCTATAGTTTCCTGGATCACTTTTGTGACCCCTTTTTGAAATATGCACCGACATTTGCTATCGCCAATCCTTGGGACTACCCCTTTATTAAACAGTCCAATAATATTATGAATAGGGCCTATCTATGACATCACTTAACTATCTTAGGACACGTGTTAGATGCCATCGGACCTGGGGATTTTGATCTATTTTTAATCTTTCCTAAGGACGGAGCAGCACTTCTTCCTGGAGTTTAGACAAGAAATATTAAGTGGAGTTTAACCACATCCTCCGTTCAACAAAGGTCATCCTACCCATCGGTAAATACGTGGAGAAAAAATGTATTAAATACGGTTGGCTTTTTACTCATCGCCCTCCTACTGTCTCTCCTCATATTTTTTCAAAAGGCCAACATTTCTGTATTTAATCTATATTTTTACTTGGATGTTATTATAGTTTATAAAAATATTTTTGGGGTTAGTTTTTATACATTCTATACAATAGTGTTTCTTTTTCCGTCCAGCTTTGCTAGCCTTAATCTTTATTATATTACAACATTTTTATTTTTTTCCCTATATCTTCTTAGTGCCCTCGTCACTGCCCCCTCGCTGTTATAGTAGGTGAAGAACGCTTTCTTTTGTTTTTTTATTGCCTCTTTTACACCCTGTATGTGAACCACATTGGTTTTTTTTTTCCCTTTTCTAATTTTTTTTACTAACCATAAGGTATGTACCTCTCACAGTGGTAAGTCTAGGAATGTTTATTAAAAAATATCCCGTGTTATTATTATTAAGTTCCTGCTGGCCATACTATAAACACCTTGTCTGCGAGTCAATACGGTTTAAGGGCGTCCCCTAAGCAAATAAAATACCTTCCTAAAATTCCAGAGTTTTTGTGCTCCTTGACAAAAAAACACTATTGAAGGATAAACTGGAAATTTATTATAATTAAATTAATGAGGTCACTAATCCTAGGTTCCCCTCAACCTGAACCTTTGTATTTACTTTGTCCGTCTATAGTTTAATATTAGTGTCCTATGAAGGGGCCTTTTCCTCTAGTCGGGAATTCCTGCACCATTTGGCGAAAGGTAAAGTAATCATTAGTTATGTACAAAAACCTGATTTCCTTTATGAAGCTAACAATCATCAGATTCCCAATTGAGATGTCTTGGATAGTTAAAGTCGCCCAAAAATTTAATAACCACATTCTGATCAGCCGCCTCAATCTATTTTGCCTGAGGATACATCTTCCAATGGGTATCTGTTATAATTTTGGGCCCGCTGATAGCAGACCCCTATTAGTATATATAGTTATTGTTACCCCCATGTAATTTAACGCCATAATGATATCCACATGTTACATAAACCTGTACCATATACTTCCCGCAGTGTTGCTTTCAGACAGGATTTTACAATAAGAGAACAGACACCTCCCCACTTATGCCGGTCTTTATGAACCTAACTAAATAGACGTAACCGCAATTTAACCGCCCATCGTAGTCACACGTCCCGCCCTGTCTCAGGTATCCCCACTATGTCATATTTATTACACAGCTCTTAATACTTCAAGTTCATTAATATTTGTTGGTCAGACTCCTGGCATATGCTCCAGCAGCAGGCAATTTATAGTATTTTTCAGTTTTTTTATCCATGTCTCCCTGATCTTTTTATCTATTGCTACGCCCCCTCCCTCCACGCCACCCCCTGTTGTATTCCTTAATTCCCAGCTCTCATCTCACAATCTTTTGCATGCTAATGTGTATTATACCCTCCCCCCCAGTTCCCTAAGATATAAAATATTTCCGTCCAACTATCCAGGCCATTTTGTCCCCCCCCAAAAAAAAGTTTTTAAAACCAAGCTGCACCCTCGCCCATCTTAGGTGAAGCCCAATCCCTAGTATTAGAGTCTGTAAGCCAATACAGAAGTCAGCCCAGTTCTCCAATAACCCAAATCCCTATTTCCTACACAATTTTTTGAGCCACTTATTCACATCTCTCATCTCCCGCTGGCCTCACTGTGTGAGCCGAGGAACAGGTATAATTTCTGAAAAATATAACCTTGGAGTCCTTGCCCTGAGCTTTTGTCCTAAAGTCCCTGAAATCGTTTTATGACACTGCCACCAACCTCTAACTAGTCATGGTGCCAATGTGGACCATGAACAGAGCAGGATTCTTCACCAGCCCCACCCAGCAATCTTGTCAACGCCCGATCCGCGATATGTCGAACCCGGGCCCCAAGGTAAACCAACACACTGTTCGAACGATCCCGGTCTTTGGTGGCAGATTGCCCTGTCCTGTTGCCCCTATAATGATCCCCAACTACTAGCACCTGTCTAGCCTGACCTGCACTCCTATTCCCCATCTTACTGGGGAATATGCGCCACCAGGGTGGAGAAGTGAGACATAAATTGACAATAGTAATTCACAGACTCCAGATTGCAGCCATTGAAGAACAGCAAGAAAAGTGTGCAGGTCCTTACTGAAAGCTTTATCCGAGACAATGTACCCGAGAAAGGGCAAACTGCTTGAAAAGGCATTTCTCGAGTTTGACATAGAGGTTGATTTTTAGCTTTACGCCCAAAATGCACAGGGTTGATGCTGAGATCAGGGAGAAGATAAAAATGTCATAAAGGGGTTTCCCGGTTCCGGCGCGCAGGCAGAGTCGCAGGGGATGAAGCTCCGGGCAGTCACCCGCCAAACCAACGCTCCCGCGCCCTCGGCCCCTAAATGCGGCATATCGTGGCCTAATATAACTCCGTCCCCCTTAACGGGAACGGGTTGCATAAGGCAGGGGGAACCCGCAGTCCCCCCACAGCGCACCGCCCTCACACGCCTCCGCCCCAAGTGGCGCCGACCCCCCCCCCGCCTCAAACCAAGCGGGCCGCCCCCCAGGCTCCGACCCCCAGGCATCCGGGCGGCAGATGGGGGGAGGAGGTGAAGGATGCTGCGGAAACCTCTCCCAAACCCGGGAGGGAGAGCGCACCCCTTTTGAATAAGATCGCAGCATGCAGGGCAGGCGCGGCGGGCCCGATATGGAGGGGGCACGCAGTTGATCTTGCGGGGGAAAGGCAGTGTGAGGATTTTGCAGGGATAATGGACTTGGGGGTTTTCCTGACGAGTGGGGTGTGATCCCTGTAATGTTCCCACTACGCAAGGCCTTTAATTTCCCAAAAAGGGGATAAAATACTCAATTCACCCCCAAGGGGAATACTGTTTATCGGGCAGGCAGCCACTCCCCGTCTCCCCTTGAAAGCGTTTTAAAAAACAACGGCATATTAGGGGGGGGGGACCGGGGAGATGAGCGGTCCAGGTTTTGGGGTCTCCTGCAAATCTAGGCCATCACAGTGGCAAAATATTAGGCCGAGTACTGGGTTTTGGGGGTGGGGCGCTAGGTTGTTTGGGGTCCAAGGGCCCTATCCATTTAATCGACGGGTTAAAAATTCCCCCCCAAATAGAAACCCGGAGGAGAAACATCTGGTTGGGGTGCCCTATAGGGGTGAAAAGTTCGTGGAAAGATTTCGGAAAACAGATTTCTGGAAAAATAAGGTCGAGGACCTTAAAAAAAGGCCCCTAGGAAAAACCTGCGAATTGTGGCTGAGCGGGGGACTTTCCCAAAAAGTGTTTTCCCAAAAGTTATGTTAAAGGGGTTTTTACCAGATCCCGGGCCTTTGAGAAATATTTGAAAAGGAGAGCTCATGGGATAGGCCCCCCCACCCCCCCCGAACAGAGGGGTAAAATGGCACCCACGTGCGGTCATAGTTCGATACTTGTTACGCTGAGAAAACTCGTTTTTTAAAGATATCGTCAAAGGGGGAACCCCTGCTTATTAGGGGCCAAAAAATGCTCCTTTTCTCGGCTATTCGTAAGGTTCCGGAAAAGGAGATCTTTTTCCCTCTGTTTTCTTTATGAAAAGAACAGATACGTTTTAAACCCTGCAATACCCCTATCCTGAAAATGCCAGATAGGGAGAACCTGTATTCGTCACTCATCGAGGGGGGGGAGAAAATCGGAGGAAATAAAAGCAAAAAGGAAACTTAGGACGAAAAAAGGGTCCAGGAACTGGACTTCCCCTGAGAGATCTTAAAAAGATTCGTGGGGACCTTTCCAGTAAGGGGAGAGATCACCCTCATGGAAACGTTACTTTCACCAGAAAAAATGAAAATTAATCTTTTGACTTTGTTCTTTGATTTTTCTGTGGGGTGGGGGGCCTTGAGGTTTTGTCTGGCATTGTTGGGGGTAGGGGGGGGTCAAAAAAATTTTGGGAGTTTCAGCTGTCTTGCTTTTAAGGCAGGGGCAGGAGATGGAACTAATGTTCGGGTTTGCAGCTTTTTTATTTTTTTTGAATATGTGATTCTGTTCCAGTTTGTCACTAAATCGGGGGGGGATCGGGGGGGGGGCAAAACCGTAATCGTTTAAAGGGTGCGCTGTTTTCTTGCGTTATGGGGGGGAAGATAAAGGGAGAAAGGGAAAAACAAGAGGGGCTAGGGGATTTCGCTCAGATAGGGGGGTGCGAAAAAAAGGAAGTGCGGGCAAGAGAAAAAAACCCTGTGAGGAGATGGTGGGTTGGTTTGGGGGGGTTTAAGGTTGTTTAGGGTTGGGGGGGGCCGGTTTTTTTTTCCTCTGAGTGGGGACACTAAAAACCGGGGGGTTTGGGGTTAAATTTTTATGGGACGTACCGGGAAAAAGGGGTTTTGCGTTCCCCCCAAAAAAGGATGTATTTTGAGCATTTGAAGAAAATAAAAGTAACTTGGTTGTTGAAGAGACCCATTTGGGAAGAAAAAGACTTTTCCCGACAAAAAAAGTTATGGGGGGGAGAAGTGAAAGGTTCGTCCAGTAGGGGGAAAGGGCGGGGGGTAATTTTTTTAATACATAAAAAATCTTCATGTAAGGGGGTAAATTGGGTATGACGCAAGGGAATATACTAAGATAAGGGTGGTTCCCTTCGGGGCCCTCAATTTTTAAGTCTACCCCCCAAAAACCCGGGAAGGCAATTTTTTTTGGGTTTGGGGAGCCAAGAACCCAATAGGGGAGGGGGGGTTTTGTTGGAGGGGTTTTTTAACTGTGTCATGCTAGTGCGGAGGATAGGTTAAAACCCAGGAGGCAATGGGGGGGGCCAAAGATGGAGGAAAACTTTCTCTGCAATTTGAGTGAAAATCGGGCCTGACGGATATTTGGAAGTTTAAAAAACCCAGCAAAAGAAAAATTCACCCTTATTCCATGCCCAAAATCTTGGCCAGTTTGGGATACTTTTTGCTAACTCCAACCTTGCGGGGAAGGTAAGCGTAGATTGGGAGAGGGGTGATTGGGATCACTCCCTGTCATGATTTTGAAGAAATTTTCCCAGGGGTTCAGATATTATTTGGAGGAAACCGTTTCTTATGGAGATGATTTGAAAGGGATTTTTGCCCAAAGGTGGGGGGAGTTTGCTAAAAAAAAAAGAGGCCAATGGGCTCCCCGTCTTTTTTGGGAAACGGGAAAAGGGGTGCTGCGGGGCAGAACGGCTTATAGGAACCAAAAAAGAAAACGAGGAAATCTATGACCCGGGGGGTGCAGCCGGGAACGGGTATAGGGCCTTTCTCTGGATTCAGAAAAGAAAAAGGAAAAGGGGTGGGGCGAAAGAATTTACGAAGACCAGCTGAAAAAGTTGAATTTCTGTATTTTAAAACATATAGAGTTTTATTATTTAAATTCGGGGAAAAATTGGGAAGCTTTTGGGCCCAAATTTTGTAAAGGGAGGAGGGGGGTAAAAAACATCATGGGGCCCCAAGGCCAGGACGGGGGGGGATAAAGGAACCAAACAAATTAAAGACATATTAGAGACTATACTGATCTTTAAAACAGTCGCCCTTTGAATGAAAAGGGGAAAAGTTTTTCACGGGTGGCTATGCCCCCCCTTTCAGAGCAGGATAGGACCTTTCTTAAGCGGAATTGGGA
The DNA here is from genome assembly GCA_025379985.1 of Phyllomedusa bahiana. NCBI lineage: Eukaryota > Metazoa > Chordata > Amphibia > Anura > Hylidae > Phyllomedusa > Phyllomedusa bahiana. Next base: position 126,363 of record JAODAL010001196.1, on the reverse strand, counting down.
GGAAGAATTAATGCGGGCATAAAGGGGCCCTTCCCCCCAAAAGGCCCCCGGGGCCGGGGGGTCTGCCAGGGGGTTTTATAAAGTTTTGAAGGGACTGTATGGATACTTTGAAGCGGGTTTTAGGAAAAAATCCCAAAAAAATCAATGCCCTCCGGGCACAGCTTAATAAAATTTTCTGCACAAAAAAAGGAAAGGACCCTACGGCCCCAAAGTAGTCCGATTTCTTTGATTAATCAGGACTCAAAATTTTTTCCCAAATCCCGCAAACCGATTTCGTTTTTACCCAAAACTAATTGGGGGGCTCAAATTTGGGGGTTTTTCGGGGCGCTGGGGTCAAAAAAAATCAGGACTGTTTCCTCGGTTCAGAGTTGTGGAAAAAAGTAAGTTAGGAGTACACCCCGGGTTTACTAACGATCGATGCTGAAAAGCATTTGTAAAGTAAATGCAATGGCTAGGCGTCCTGGTAGAAAGGGGGAATTTGAGGGTTTTTTCGTATTTCTTTAAGCCGTACCAACTCCCCACGAGAGTGAAAAATCCGGGATTTATTTCCCCTCCAAAATTTATCAAAAAGGGGCGAGCAAGGGTGTCCCCTTTCCCGCTTTTTAATTTTTTAGCGATAGAACCCCCAGCAACGCATTTAATTTAAATTCCTCTATTTACCGGAATAAGAGTAGGGGGGGTTGGAAATAAATTATTTGTTTTGTGACGAACTCTGATGTTCTTGGATACCGAAGGACCCAAATAGACGATTATGAGGGGTCTAGAGGGTTTGGAAATTCTTGGGTTCCGTGTAAACAGGGGCAAAAGTCAATTTCTAATTTGGATCAACCGAGACTCTGCAGAAAAACCCGGGGGTTAGAGGGGTTTCGACATGTCACGTTCTAGGCAAAAATGGGATCGGTCAGCTTGATATAAAACCTCAATTTTCCCCCCTTTCAAAAAAAATTCGAACAGAATTAATAAATGGAAGATCTCCCATTTTTATTATGGGGGCCCTACAATTAAACAAGATGATTATTCGCCAGATTGCTATCCCACTCCAAAACATCCCGGGTTTAAAAACAGGATATTAATGCCCTCAGGCTTCATTCACAAAATTTATATGGGAGGGAAACAACCCAGGATTGGTTATAAAAAAAGACAGTATGAGGGGCTGGGGGTGCGCAGCTTCCAGACCTGAGACTGTTAACTTGCGGGTAGTGGCCCTATTGGGACTGGTACAGGGGGAATTCCTTTTCCAACACAAATTGGGAAACCCGCTGCAGTCCCTTCTCATTGGTGCTTTGTCCACCTACCGTATAAAGATCATCAACCCGGGGTCAACGAGCATGTTTTTAGAGAACGTTGGGCATGGAGACATATCGTAAAATTTTAAAGGCCCATGAGGGTTTTACTTTCTTCCCTTATGGGAAACTCCCCTTTGCCAGGGGATGGGGAAAAGTCTTTCCCAAATGGAAAGAAAAAGGGGATTTCGGATTTGGGGGATATATACAGCATAGGATAGGGCATTGATGACTTGGGGGTCAGGGGGGTAAAATTTTGGATTAGGCCACCATCACACTTTTTAATATGCCAAATCAAAAGCTTTGTAAACCCCGTAACTAATTTGGGACCCTTTGGGGAAAAGGATGTTTCCGGGAATTTGCACAATGTGGGGGTCTAAAAGGGGCTGCGTCCGGGTTATAATTTCGAGGGGTGGATCCAAGGGACGTGCAACCCTTTAAAACTTGGGGGCTCAATTAAAGGAAAAAACTCCTGGGAAAATTATAGGGAAGGAGGGGGTGGGAAGGCCACAAACCCAAACCCAATTGGGGGATTTTTTAGAATGTCCACCGGGTTTTTATTGCTTTCAATATCCCTTATAATTTAAATCAGAATACCGAGGATCCCAAAAAGGGCCTTTACAAGGGGATTTGTTATTGTCTTTGGTTGTGTCCGGAAATCCAAGCATGTGGAAAACGTTTTTTGGGGGGTGGGGTAGGAATTAGGCATTAAATCCCATTGACACCTGAAAGTTTTGTTCCCATATAGTTAAGGGGGCCCGCAAGGAGGATTCAAGAGAAGTCCTGGGAATGGGGCAAAGGCTAAACGCTTTTTTCTAGCAGCAAAACGATGCTTTGAGCCGGATTAAGACCTCGGGCCAAAAGGGGGCAGAAAAACGAGGTCTAGAGACATGTTTTTTTTTAGAGAAGGCAGCGGAAAAAGACAAGGGGAAAAGGGGGTTGGGCGTTTAAAAAAAATGGAAACCTTATATATTAACCTTTTAGGTGTAGGGAAATAAGGAAGATGGAACTTTCAAATAACAGGTATTTTATGCGAGAGCAATTAAAGGGACACTAGGGTGTTTGATATTGCGATAGAGGAAGGTAGTACCGGGGGGCCCAAGTTTCGTTGGGGGGGGGGGTAGAGGATTTTTCTTTTTGGTTTGAGGGGGGAAAAAAAAAAAAACCCAGAGGCTAAACTGGTCATTTAGATGTATTTTTTTAAATTCTCTGTGTTAAAAATTTTTCAATTTTCACAGGAAAAATTTTTGTGTTTGTATTTTACTTTTTATTTTGGTAAAAAAAAATATTTAAAAAAAAAAAAAAAAAGTCTCAAGATAAATACAAAAAAATTATAAAACTCGAAAATCCCTGACAAAGTCTTGAAAGACGGAGTGAGCATTTCAGAGACCAAAACGCATGACCAGGTACTCAAAGTACCCATCATGGGTTGAAGAGGGTTTTCATTTGTCGCCTTCATGGATACAGATTAAGGACTAGGCTCGATGTAAATCCTGGTCCCCCCAAAGAGTTCGGAGATCAGGGGCAACGGATACTGTTTTTATATGAGCCACGATACTCAATGCAGGGGCAGAGAGAACCATCGTTCTTTTCAACAAAGAAAAACCTGGCACCGACTGGAAAGGATGACTTGTGGATAAAGTCTTTTTGAAAGTTTTATTTTAAATAGTCTGACATGGTCTGTGTTTTGGGCACAGACAGAGGCTACACTCAAACGCAAGGAGGGATCTTGCCAGGCATGAAGTCTATTAAACAGTCACAGGCCCGGTGTGGCAGAAGCCACTCGGCTTGTTTATCACTGAAGACATCCACAAATTGTTGATAAGGAGACAGAAGACCCAGAAGTGGAGTCGGGATCATTGGTGGAGAAGCGGATCTCACCAGGTGGAATGGCATAATACAATGGGAGTGGCACTGTTGTTCCCAGCAAGTGAACCCTCCCGTTTGCCATTTCAATATGGGGGCATGGAGCTGTAGCCACGGGAGACACAGGAGCAGTGTAGAAGACAGTATCACATAGAACAAGATCTTCTTCATGTGAGACGCCCCAGCTTGAAGCGTCAGATCATAGATTGAGTACAATACCGGATGGAGCCCTTTAGGAATTTTTCATTCATCTAGAAATTATCAGTCTTATCAAGACGAATCACAGGTAAAGGAGTCTAAGGATCAGAAATGAGTTGATGAAATTTCCAGCAGAACCAGAGTCCAAAAATGCATAAACTTGAAACGTGACGCGGGATGATGAGCAGAGCGTGATCGGCATGGTCAGGTGAGGAGAGGGAGCATCTTCACCTAGGGTTGCCTTTCTCACAAAGTCTAGTTGCTGAAGTTTGGCATCCAGGAAAGTTGGGTGATGCCAAACTTCCAGAGCAAAGCAGTTACACAGTTTATGTAGTAGGCATGGCCTTGTGAAGGGGTGTGAGACTTTGTTATCAAGGGGAACTTATATATGGGGGCAAGTTATATATATATGTGCAGTGTTATGTTTTATGTTTAACCCCTTATCACTGCAAGGATTTTCATTTACATAGCCCACATATGGCTATGAAAACAGAAAAAATTTGAAAAATGATGGGTCCTGAAAGCCAGGGAGAAAAAAAAAATGAATGTGACATAAATGAAAATCCCTTCAGTGGCAAGGGGTTAAACATAAAACATAAGGCTGTTTTTCATGCAGTATTGCGGCGCTTACTGTATGCACTGCAATACACTGGGTGTTTTAGAAATACACACTGGCCAGCGTGTGCTTCTAAAACGCTCTGTGCCGGCTCCCATAGGAATTCACAATCCCCGGCGCAGGTAATCATAGCTCTCAATGAGAGCTATGAATTATCATATTTGCGGGGCATACTTCTATATAATGGTCGTACAGAGATCACAAAATACCGCTATACAAGGAGGAAATATCACATACATGGCAAAAAAATATCAGTATACCATTGAGGATATAGGTAGATTCCAGAGTATTGGTGAAAAAAAATATATAATAAGGTGTTTTGGGAGAGAAATATATATAGATATATATATATATATCATATGAGACATTTATCTTACAATATGTGGGATGAGAAAACAGTATGGAAGAGTCAGGAAGCAAGACAAGGGTTTAATAATAGATGATTATATGGCAGGAAAAGGGGTTAAAATCATACTTTCGAACCCTCCCGGGTTGGGCGGGAGGGTCCTGCAAATGGGGGCCGTCTCCCCCCCCCCCCCGGAAAGGTTGCTTGATCACCCCCAATGAAGGTTCGGGGGTTTTAAATGTAAGGGGCATGGGGCGCCATGCCCGCCCCGGGATGCTTGGTAGTTTCCTGATGGGAAGTAGGGGGCCTGGAGTCAAGGCCTTTGGAAGGGGGGCGGGGTTTAGAGGGATTTGGGGCTTCCCCCCTCTCCCTAGCAGAGGAGCCTGGATGCTGGCAGCAGGACAGGTGAGTGCACTACAAGGGTGTGTGCAGGAGAGAAAGGGTGTATGTTTGAGTGTGTGTGAGGGGAGGAGTGAAGTTTATGAGGGGGGGACGTTGGGGATAGTGAGTGTGGTATTCCCGTGGTGAGGAGGGGTTGTGTATTTCAGTGTGCGGGGGAGGGGTGTGTGTTTTGCGTGGGTGAGGAGGGGTGTGTGTGTTTGAGTGTGCATGCGAGGGGTGTGGTTTGTGTGTGGGGGGGGGTGTATGTTGAATGTGCAAGGGAGTTGGGCACTTATCTTCTGTCCCTGTCTCCTGTCTTCTGCCCCCTTTGATCTGTCTCTGGGGTTCGGGGGAGGGACAGGCACAAGGGGTAGAAAGGCCCCCTTTTCCCCGCCCCCCGCGGCCCGTCTTTGGCAGCTTGGATAAGATCGGGGGCAAGAGTTGCCTTTGTCTTGTCCCTTGCTCTTGTTCCTGCCCCCTTTCAGGTGTCTTTTGGGATTTCAGGGGGAGGGGAAAGGCCCCAGGGGGGCGGCCTGGGATTTTTTAGCCCATTTAGCATCCAGGGAAGCTGGGGTGAACCCCATCCCCCAAAAACGGACCCTTTTTCCCATCATGGAAGCTGGGGGGTTACCTGTGGGGGTGGGTGTCACCATTTCCCGGGGATAGGGTATCCAGCTTATTATGATTAAAATTTTTTTTTATTTAAAAGGGTTCCCCTTTTGGTTTGTGGGTTTTGGGGGATTCGCGGGTCAACCTTTTAAAAAAAAATGGTTAAAAGGGTGTGTCGGGGGGGTTTATTTAAAAAAAAAATTTTTGTGCATCTTGTAGATTTTTTTTTCCCTTAAATTCATATATAGTGGGGGTCGAAGAGTTTCATTACTATTGTGGGTTGGGTGCAGCCGTGGTGTTTTTGTTGCCCCAAAACGGCACTAACCCCCCTGTCACATTCCCAGGCCCCAAAGCCCAGGGGTACTGGGGGAGTGGAACCCCCTTTAAATGATGGTCTGCTTTGGAGCAGTGCGGGGGGGATTTTTGAATGGGAAGTTACCCGTTTCGATGGTTTTCCCCTTGGTTATTCAGGCTGCCACTTCGGTTTTCCCTGGCGGGTTATGGAAAATTTCGTTTTTTTTTTTTTAAAAAGTTTTAATGAGAATTTCAAGGGGATACTTTTAATGATTTCAGGGGGTGCCCCCCTTTTGGATTCTCAATAAAAAAGTGATTTTTTGGAAAAAAAAAAGATGTGGGGTCCCCTCCATTTTAAATAAGCAGTCAATGTGTCCCTTTTGGGCCCCTGAAGGAAAGCATTTTGAGCTTGAACAGGTACAAAGGGGGAACAAAAAAAATAAAAGGAGGGGGTCCCGTACAAGAATGTTGGCAAAATTAGGGTTTTTTTTGTTTAGGAAAAGAAGGGGGTTTGGGGGGGAAAAAAAATATGTTTAAAAAATTTAAAGGTCAAATGAATTCTCCAAAATTTATTTTTAAAGGGGTGATTTTAGAAAAAGGGGGATCCTCTACGTCTTGAGGAACGAAAAATTTCTTAAAATAAAAGGGTTTTTATGTAAGAGCATGAGATATGGAATTCTCGCCGGGGGGTTTTCATGGTGAATTCAATAACCGGTTTAAAAAAGGGGTTTTGGGTGCTTTTTGGAGGGGAATAAATAAAACAAGTTCAGTGACAGGATTCGGAGAGGGGTCATTGATCAGGGATTTTTTGATTGCCAGTTGGAGTCAGGAAGGAATTTTTCCCTAAAATGAGGACAATTGGCTTCTACCTCATTGGGGGTTTTTGCCTTCCTCTGGATCAACACCTTAGCACAACAGGCTGAACTGGATGGACGTCTCGTCTTTTTTCGGCCTTACAAACTATGAAACTATGAAACTATGAATTAGAGGGTCCGCTTCTGAGGGTTACCGGCTCTTCCCAGTACCCCTGGTGTGTTAGGTACTGGGGCAATAGTGACACAGGTTTAGTGTCAGCCTTGAGGTGACAGAAACTACTGCTGGCTGACACCAAGCCCGAGTGATAGTAATGGGAGGAATCTGTCAGATACTCTATTACTAACACTGGAATTAAATGGAAAAAAAAACAGACATAAATTGTAGAAAAAAAACTTTTATTTAAATAAATACACCCCAACATCAGCCCACTTTCACCATTTTATTAAAGAAATCAATCCAATGTTGATCTGACATAATCCAATGAGTCCGATAGAGATGGGCGAATTGATTCTAACGAAATGGACTTCGTTTAGAATTTCAGGAAAACTTTGGTTCTGAACGAAGTCGATGTTTGGAATAATTTGCGGGAACGAAGCGTGTTTTTAATTGATAAAATGGCCTCAAGCACATGGCGTTACATGGGGCAAAGAACTCTGGGAGGAAGAAAGGAACATTCTGAATGACATGTGCAGAGATGAAGCCAATCAGAGACCGGCGGGATTCTGTGACGTCACCGCACTATATAAGCCTGGACGTGACACTGGCAGCTCACACTCCTCTCTCTTTGCCGTGCTGTAGCTGCTGCAGCTGCAGTAGCTGAGATCTCACACAAAAGAAATAACTTTTATACAGCGATTTTTTTGGGGGGGTGTCACAGCTTTTCTCAGAGACTGCTTCTCTTCCGTTCTAATTTTGATTTTGTGGGTTATTGGAATTGAAGTCCAGTGTGCGTCCAATTCAGCTGCATATACATTTTAATGCTATCTGGTCAGTTCTGGAGCACATTGAATATCCAAGGGTTATCTAAGCCTGTTTTTGCTGTTGTATTCAGTAAAAGAAACAGCGTTTTTACAATCCACATACCAGTTAATTTTTTGCTGCTCATTTCTTTTGCGCAATTAATATCCAAGGGTTAATTAAGCGTGTTTGTGCTATTGTAGTCAGTAAAAGAAACTGTGTTTTTCAACACCAAAGACTAAATTTTTCCTGTAGCATAATTTATATCCAAAGGTTAATTAAGCGTGTTTGTGCTATTGTAGTCAGTAAAAGAAACTGTGTTTTTCAACGCCAACGACGAAATTTTTCCTGGTAAATCCTGTAGCAAAATTTATATCCGAAGGTTAATTAAGCGTGTTTCTGCTTTTGTAGTCAGTAAAATACACGGTGTTTTTTTTTCCAAACTGTTTTTATTAAAGTTTTCAATTTTAAACAATCATTTATAACAAGGGGTTGCGGGGAAGGTATGAGGGAGGGAGGGGAGGTCACGTTTAGGCCACAAAAGAGATCAATTTATGATCTGAGGTTATATTTGTGCTTAAGAGTTCTGGGTTCTACAGGGCCTAAGTCAAATACACGGTGTTTTAATACACCACATACCAGTTAATTTTTTCCTGGTGATTTCTGTAGCGCAATTTATATCCAAGGGTTAATTAAGCCTGTTTGTGCTTTTATATTCAGTAAAATACACAGTGTTTAAACGGCACATACAAGTAAATTTTCCTGGCCATTTGGGAGCGCAATTTATATCCAAGGGTTACCCAAGCTGTTAGTGGGTTCATTTGGAGTCAAATCCCGGGGTGTGTATTTATCATATCCAGATATCTTCATTAAACAGAGTCTGTAAATTTTTGAACAAACAGTATGTCAGACAGAGAGGTGGCAGTCTCTTCACATGCGAGTGCAGTGGCACAAACATTCCTGGAGCAGGCACAGGTCACAGCACAGTAAGGGGACGTCGCAGCAGGGGTGACTCAATGAGGACAGAACTGCCGGTGTCATGTAGCGGCCATGTGTTGATCAGCAACCCAAGGGTTCTTGATTGGTTGAGTAGGTCATCAACTTCATCCAGATGAATCTGGGACAACCCTAGCCAATAGTCGGTGAGTTCGTCAGATCCCAACTTTTAGTTGGCATGGCCCTGGGAACAGGTCAGCGCCCCTCACCTGTTCTCAACCCGCCTCTGTCCTATTCGGGTTCCTCAACCAGAAAACTAGTATGTGGTCTGGGCTCAGCGCCACTATACAGCGAGGACGAACGATTTGAGGACAGTCAGCAGCTACTTGGCAACAAAGAGGTGGGGCAGACATCCCCTGCTTCTTGCTGTATTGATGTGGAGAGTGGCATGGAGGTTTTTTGGTGAGCAGTCAGCTCTGCATACCAAGACCTTTTGAGGAGGACAGCAGTGACGATCAAACATCATGAGTATAAACGGGGTTTTTTTGAATCCAGTTTCTGCGTTACACCAGTTTGTTCAAATGCAGTATATGGAACTTGAACTGAAGGAGACCATAACTACAGGAATGTTTTTGGGGGCTTAAATTTTGCATTCTGTGCCATTGTTGATTGAATTCAGTACAAAACGGGAATGGACAGAACAAAAAAGAAGCAAAAGCAAATGCGCAAAACTGACTTTGGATGAACTTCTTCAGTATGAAGAACGTGAATCGTATGTCCAACTTACAAAAAGAAAAAACACAAGTCCTTCTGGAGGCCCTCCCTGTTACCGGGCTGGAACAAATTACATCCACACAGATTTCAAGTGGTTTATTAAGAATGCAAGTTGATAAACGTCATTTGTTCATGAAAGATAACACGGGGGATAAAGGAAAATTTTTGCTGAACTTGTATTTTGGGTGTCCAGATTTAAAAGCTGTGGAAATTCTTTAGCTGCATTTGTAATGGAAAAGGCTCCATCACAACTGCCTCCAAGACTATAAAAAATAATACTAAATATAATAATAATCTTTAGAGCTTTTGAAAAAAGGTTTCCTTTCAGCTCGTCTGTCATATCCATGTACCGTTCCTCTTGCCTTCGTCCCTTGACCATGAACCATTGCCGCCTGTCCTGACCTTACCGCCTGTCCCCAACTTCGAGTTTGCCTTATGATTTTGTTTCATGCTACACCTCGGCTGCCACTGCAAGCAAGTTACGTCAGGGGTAGCGACCTGGTAGACTCCCGCCGCAGCAAGTCCATCCCGCTTTGCGGCAGGCTCTGGTGAAAACCGGGACCTACTTAGACCCCGCTCCCTGGCGTGGCTATTGCCATCGCTTGCGGTGGTCCAGTGGATCCACTACCGCTGTCCGTGACAACATGAAGCAGTTGAATGACGTTATTCATCCCATAATCCTGGCGACTGAAAAATAACGCATGTTCACATGAAAGGGCCTGAGGTTTGCTCACGCATGAGCTGCCACTAGCCGACATTAAAATTACACAGGGGTGTACTCCTGTCTGCTTGGATCATCAATAAACCATTAATAGCCTTTCTCTGTTCATAGAGTCGTTACAACATATGGAGGCTGGAATTGTCACATATCAGCCTATGTTGGGGGAGGCCGGTCTGACACTGCAGCTTAAGGAGGGTGTGCTTGGCGGTGTAAGAATGGCTGAATTTGAAATGCAAAGTTTCCTGGCCTTTTTTAAGAATGTCTTGCAGATGGGTGGAAGATTGAAAAACCAGTTTTGAACATGTAAAGCCAAGCAGGGAGCATGGCCCAGCCCTCTCCTACGCAGCGCGGACATCATGTTCTTTTCTGTCTGTCACATGGTTCTAATTTTTTAGTTTTGCGGAGAAAGCCCCAAATCGATGACAACTTACATGGGCCCGGAGCATTCCCTTTTGTGTGAAAGTAGTTCACCCAGGAATACTCCCGTCCACTTGATCATCAAAAATCGTTAATGGCCTGTCTTTTGTTCATCAATTTCCCCCTGTTCAATAATTTCCCCCTGTTTTAAAATATTTATTCCCGTTCCAATTTCCCCTGTTCATTAATTTCCCAGTGTTAATATATTATTCCTGTTCATCAATGTCCCCCTGTTCAATAATTTTCCCCCTGTTAATATATTTATTCCTGTTCATCAATTTCCCCCTGTTCAATAATTTCCCCCTGTTAATATATTTATTCCTGTTAATCAATTTCCCCCTGTTCATATATTTATTCCTGTTCATCAATTTCCCCCTGTTCATGAGTTCCTGTCTGCCCGTGTACCCGACCTTTCTGCTACGTTACCTGACCTCAAATCTCCGCCGCCTGCCCTGACCCGTTGGCCTGACCTTTGACTACAAGTACGATTCGGTACCTCGCTGCGCCTCGGCTGCCACTGCAAGGTAGTCGCGCCAGGGGTAGCGACCTGGTAGGACTCCCGCCGCAGAAAGTCCATCCTGCCTTGCGGCCGGCTCTGGTGAAAACCGGGACCTACTTAGACCCTGCTCCCTGGCGTGGCCGCTACCACCGCTTGCGGTGGTCCAGAGGAGCCACTACCCGTGTCGTTACAATGGCAGAAGTGAATGCCAAGTTTCCTGGCCAGTACTTTGAATGGTGCAGAGTCCACCACTTGAAAAAGGAGGGACTGCAGTACCACCAACTTGGACAGGAGCACGGTCACCTTCTGCACTTAGGGAAGGCTAGACGCATACTCGTCTCTTTTTTAATCGTCTCGGTGAACGACTGCTGGCACCATGAGTGCCGAGGAGCAGGAGTATCTGCTCCTCGGTAGATGATGTAATAGACAAGGAGTTGTCGTTGGCATTGGTGGTGAAGCCTTGACTGCCTGAAATCGGAGGCGTGCCACTGGGTGCTGCTGCTGTTGGGACAGGATGGACCACCACATCTGAAACACGTATAGTGCATGATGTTGATGCAGGGCCATGGTGCCAATGTTAGGTCCTTAGTCACGCTTTACTTTCTGCCCACAAATTCTACATATAGTTATGTTCGCCTCCTCTGGTGTCTCGTCAAAAAAAACGGCACAAACCCCCGAGTAGGTGGGTTTACCACCAAAGCTCCGCACTGGACTGACTGTTACCACCGCTGACCCAGTGAGCCCCTGTGCCGCTACTTTCTGGGACCTGCAAAGTGGGTGGTCTAAATCGTGGCCGTTTGGCTCCCAACCTCGCACTGCTGCCACCCTGCTTACTCCCGGCCACACTACCGACTTATGGGCTGCCTGACGCGCAAGCTGCCGCTCTCTTCTCCCAATGATAATGATGAACCCTTGTACACTGTTGGTCTGGGTCAGCTCATAGCATCACATGGCTTTCAAAACCACCAGTATGCTGATGACACCCAACTTTACATCTCCGGCCCAGACATTAACTCTCTACTGTCCAAGATCCCAGATTGTCTGTCGTCTAAATCCTCCTTCTTCTCCTCCAGTCTCTTAAAACTTAATGTAGAGAAAACGGAATGCTTCCAGGGCCGGGACAATGGGTGTCGAGGGTAGGCGAAACCCCGTAGGGCGCCACTTCATCCCCGGGAGAAAAGGGGGCACAAGGAGGCATGGAGTGGGCTGAATTTTCCATTTGGGGGGACTGTATGCCTTGTTTAACTAGGGCACCTCACCTTGTCCCAGCCTTGCTTGCTTCACCCGGCTCCCAAGTGCGAACGGCTACATCGATTAGTGTTTGCCTGTCACCGTAGTCCACCTCAACGGTGTCGCTGTACAAATCCTGACCACTCACCACATAACCCCCCATTACAACTCTCCTCATCACTATTTGCCTGCTTCTGCAAGAAGCAGCGGATGTCTTCCCCACCTCTTTGCTGCCCACTGTCCTCAAATATTTGGTCCTCACTGTATAGTGGCGCAGAGGCCACAGCAGATAGTAGTTCTCTGGCTGTGGGAAGCGAACAGGTCAGAGGTGGGTTGAGGACAGGTGAGAGCCCCTCACCTGCTCCCGGCCATGCCAACTAGGGGTTATGTGTGACAAACCTACCGACTCTTTGGCTGGGGGGTTGTCAGTGTCATCTGGGAGAAGTGTATGACCTAGTGTGTGGTCAACACATGGCCGGTAGATGACACCGATGCTGTGGCCTTTGCAGGGTGACTCCTGCTGTGACATCCCCTTACTGTGCTGCGATCTGTGGCGGCTCCGGTAACCTACTTCTGTGTTCTTTGACGCTATCGTATTATCTTAGGCCTCAGCTCGTTTCTTTCCAGCTGGTGCTGACGTTACCTTGTCAGGCTGCATTCCGGCTTCAGTTTTTTGGTCAGTTTTGCCCCCGTAAGTGCCCAAGGAATTGAAGGGTAAAGTGATTCTAATAGCGGTGGCAGTCATGTGCGTGCTAAAACTAAAAAAACAGCATTGTATGAAGACCAAACCAAGCTCCCTCTGCATATTTAAGCATGGCACAATGTTCTACAGCACCCTACAGGCTCTGTGCAGCCAGGAAATAGCTTTTTTTTAAAACGGATTTTGTCGGAAGATTCGGCGAATTCGGCAAACCGAATTTTTGAGAAATTCGCCCATCTCTAGAGTCCGACATAGTTCAAAGGAGAAACCTGTATAAATATAAGAACATAAAAAAATGACAGTACTAAACTCCATCTCCTGCATCCCCTGAAGATCATTCCTGCAACTGATCTTCTGGGAGCGCAGGGTATGGAGTTCAACCTGCACAATATGATTCTGGGGAGTGCAGGCACAGCCGCAGCACAATCTTTAGGGGGATGGTCCTGTGCTCCCCCAAATAGATTGTAAGCTGTAGTCTGTACTCCTCTCTCCCACCACTTTAGCTTTCTTCTAGAGTCGTTACACAGGTAGGTGGAGTGGATGTGGCTTTTTCGAAGGGTGTGTGGCTCACCAACAAGTAGGCGTGGCCATGCAAATTTTCGGCGCGGCGCGCTGCGCGAGACGCACCTTCAAGTCTAACACTTTCAAAAGTTGGCAAGTATGGTTAAAATAGATATGGCAGGTTAAGGAAGGGTAGGCAACTTGGTTATAGGACTGGTGTCTGTGGGAAGTAGATAAGAACAGCAAAAGAATAGTTAGCTAAGGTACAGCGTTAGTCAGTATTTACAGCTCAGGCTGCCATAGGCACTGAGCTTGAAAATGCCCCACAACTTAGGGGAAGTTCACACAACGTATTTACAGAGTGCACTTCTGTTGCTCTATTGAAATTAAAGGGAACCTGTCACATAGGCTACGCCCCCCTTGCCGAGGACAGCACAAGTTACTGAAAGACATGCTGTTTCCACCGCTGTGTCCCTTATTCTGTAAGGTGCAGCAGTTTTATCTTAAATCTTATTCATGAGCAAGTGTTAGCCCTGCCCATCTGGTAGTTATTCACCTGTCTCTACCTATTTAAAGTAATGGGTTAATCAGTTGTGAGGTGGGCGGGTCTAGCCTTAGTTGGGCGGATCATGAAAAAAACAGACTCTACAAATGTTTACAGTTCAAAACACTGCTTTTTGCCATATATATATATATATATATATATATATATATATATATATATATATATATATATATTCCCATCTTCCAAGGTCATTTTTCCATCTTAATGGCTGTAAAAGGGCCTGCTTTTTGCAGGACAAGATGTCCTTCTTAAGCGTGCCATTTATGTTTACTACATAGTTCACTGGAAACAAAAATCTTTGTGAGGTAGATTGTGAAAAAAATGCAAATGTGCACTTTTTTTTCTTTAAATGTGGGTGTGGGGGATTGTTTTTCCAGAGCTCTCTATGTGGTAAAAATGACATGTTGGGCGGCATGTATGAACGGGGCTGCGCCAGATATCTGGCGTCTTTTCAGCCCGATATCAGGCACAGCCCCGTTCACTACATGTTTAATTGTCCCACACGGCCTTATCAGGTGCATTACATAGCGCCTGATCTCGGGGGGCATGCAGGAGGCGGGGCTCACTAGAACCGTAACGAAGCTATAGATTTGTAGCTTCGCAACGGCATTTCTAGGCGCATTACTGCTGGAACAGGTATACCACTTTCAAAGTGGTATACCTGATCCAGAAATGTTGTACTAGTGCTAGAATGCGCCTTATTTATGACCCGCTGTAGAGCGGGTTCATAAATCAGGTGCATTCTATGCCAGTATAATGTGCATGAAATTTGGCGTTTACACACCAAATTTTGTACATGCCGCCCATTATCTTTACTCTGCAGGCCGATAGAATTCTGGCAATACAGCATGTTTGCCGTATTTGCTATGTTTTACTACTTTTAATTTTTTTTAAATTTGCTTTACAGTGCGATTTTATGAGATTTTTTGTTTTTCCATCTACAGACCTGAGTGAGGGCTATATTTTGTAGTCTGAAGTGTAGTTTTTATTTGTACCATTTTAGGAGAAATGCAACTTTTTTTATTAACTTTTTATTCCAATGTTTTTGAGGGCCGAAAAGACCAAAAAACTCCCTGAGTGCTCCATACTGTCAACGACATTATGACATAAATGTACGCTAAATGGCACTAAGTGGTTAAAGGGTTTTCCCAGTGCTATGGTAATAAATCCTAAAGGAGTAGCATGAGATAAAATCCCTTGCACAGGTCGCTTATAGCTGATCGTACATGAGAATGAGGAGGGCGGCACTTCTCCGTCCTATCCATTCATTTCTATAGGAGTTCCAAATATAGCTGAGCTCACACATTTGGCTATAATCAGAGCTCCTAAGTGCCGCACTCCTCATTGCATTGCCAATCTGAATTCTAGCTCAAGTCATGTTTTCCATGCTAAACATGCTGGAAAATACATGTAAATAATTGAGAGCTACAGGTTTTTTTTACATAGTACGGATTTGGATTCAGTGTCAGTTCATATCGTGACCTGTGGTCCATGTATTTACAGTGGCCTGTATTCCCATTGAAAACAGTGACATTGTAATTGCTTTTTTGATGCATATTTTGGTGCATAAAATGTGCATTGAACACAGGAAAAGGCGCATCAAAAACACTGCAGTCATACAGTCAGATAGTTACATACTAGTATACTCACACAGACACATAGGGCCACATGTTTGAAACCTGTCTAGGTCTTACACTTTCTTTGTTGTCAATAGCAACCAATCAGGGCTGCATTTTTTCCCCCTGTACTTTTATGAAGATGTTGTTTCAATAAATACTTTTCCGGATTTATGCACATATGCTGGAACGACACTTCTTTGTATTCACAGTTTTCATACATGTGGGCCTTAATGTATAAGGTATAGTTTATTAACCCTAGAATGCATAACCCTTTTAGGCCCGGTAGCTTACTTGTTTGCTATTTTCTGCAAGATTATTTGAGTTAGAATTTTGAAACTCTCGGAATTCCTCAAGTTTTTAGTTGTTGGTAATTTTCAGTTGTTTGTATAGTTTTATGTAATAGGAATTTTGATAGAACAATGATTTTTTGGAAAACCACATACAGTGCCTTGTGAAAGTATTCAGCCCCCGCTAACTTTTCAACCTTTTGCCACATTTCATGCTTCAAACATAAAGATATAAAAAAATTTTTTTTTTTTTTTAAAGAAAAAAAAGGGGACACAATTTGGGTGAAGTGGAAAAAAAATTTAAATTGGATTTTTTAAAATTTTTTGAAAAAAAAAAAAACCCCTTGAAGGGGGGGGGCGGGCCCTGCGTGAGGGGAGAAAAAGGACGTGATCTGACTGGCTCCTGCAGAATCCTGGGGAAATACCCTTTAACCATTGAAAATTTAGTCATTTTTGGGCCCTACTGGCCTCCTTTCAGGGGAGCAATAGGGGGCCTCCGGGGGGGTTTTGACAGCATTCCAGAAACTGTGTGATTTAAATACAGGCTGTTTAAATGTCAGGAGAGGGGTGGGGGTGGGGACTCCTTAAAAGGCCTTCAGCCCCCCAGCGGGGGACCCCAAGTGAAAGCCGAGACTGGGGAGGTCAGTGGTGTGGAGGCGGGCAGTACAGGGACTCCCATCCCTGCGGGGGAGTGAAGCACCCCTTGGGGTGAAAAGCTGGGGTTAGCTAGTCTGGTTCCCCGGCCTCTGGAGGGGGGGAGGTTGGGGGGGGCCCCCCACCTGTGGAATGCAGATAAACCCTGTGGCGACTCACAGGAAGCACTGCCCAGCGGGGGGAGCTGAAAAGGGGGGGTGGTGCCCGGGACCCCACTCCCAAGGTCCCAAGAGACAGGCCCAAAGTATCCCCATTGGGGTCAGCCAGGGGAGGGAAATTGCAGATTTGACCCTTGCTGCCGGCAGAGGAGGTTTAGTAGCAGGGGGATTTAAAGTGACGCAGTGAAAATCTTCACTGTTTGTGGGGGGTGGAGCTACTCTGGACCCCATAAAGGGCTTGAAGTTTTTACGGGACTGTCTTTCAGGGGGCCTGGGGGGGAGTGGGAAGGCTTTTCCCTTTATATAACAGAAAATATCTTTTTTTGGTGAGACCTGGGTCATTTGGTCGTTGCTGGGGGTGCGCCCCTTTTGGGAATCCCTGCTGCTCCCTCTACCCTCCCTATCTACAGGGGGGATATTTCTGTGTCTTGGTCCTCTACTCTGCTGAAGGTTGTTCCTGCTGTTTATTCACAGACATAAAAACCCTTTAGGGGTGCCCCCACGTTTTTAAAAGGGCCGTGCGGGGAAGGGGCCCTTCATAAATTGCTACCCAGAAGCCAAAATGGATGGAATGGGGTAAAACAGATGAGGAATTGGGTGCGGGTTGCCCCCCCATTTGGATGTCGACACTGATAAATTTTAAGGGCAGCTTTGTCTTGCCAAGCAGCTCCAACTTTCAAGTCGACCATACCAGTCTGATAAAAAATTTTTGGGGGGCAATTTTGATAAAGCCCGGGGTAGAAGGGCAGGGGGGCGGGAGCGCCCCATAAATGTGGTGGAGGACTTTTGCTGCGACTCAAGAAACTTTCCAGCTCAACAAGAGCAAAAAATTAAAAATTTTCAAAGAGAGGGGAAAGGGATGCAGAGGAACCGTAACCGCAAAAAAAAATAATGTCCCCATCTTAGGCCCTTCCGGGAGGGGGGCTGAGGTGGGGAAACCCGGAATTTTTTTGTTAAAAAATTTAAATCCGTAAAGGTCCGGGAAAGCCCATATTTTCCCCTTCCCCCTTGTTTTGGGGTTTTGAGCGACCCTTAAAATTTCCCATCGAGGCCCCTCCCCACCAGGGTCCCCAGGGCCCTTTTTTATAATAAAAGGTTTTTAATTACAAAAGAAAATGCAATTTTTGCACCTGCGGGGAAAGAAAGGGGAGATAAAGTATGGAAATTCCAATTATCCTTTTTTACCCGACTTTAAACAGAGGCCCAAAAAGGGAAGGGGAACCCCATTTTGCCTGGGTTTTCGGACCCCGCTGGAGATCTTGGCCTAAAGTACGCAATGTTATATCCAACTGGGTTGCGTGTTCAAGATCAGGAAAAAAATTTTTTTTTTCACTACCCCAAAAGAGGCCAATTTTGGCTCAAATAGCGTCAAAAAGGGGGACTTTTGGACATTCTCGGTTTTTCCCGGGGGTTGTCAGCTGGGCCCTTTGCTCTGAACTGTTTAATAGTTGGGGCAAAAATTACAAATGGGGTTGGGACTAGGGGGCCCTTTGTACTCAAAAGTTTGATGGGGGGAAGCAAAGTCCAATTAAAAGTTTTTTGGGACAAACTTTCATTTGTACCGATGGACAAAACCAAGGTGACTAAGGGTTATAGGGGGTTTGGTTAAAAACCCTAAAAAACTGTGCCCTATTTGGGGCCCCTCTTTGACTTCCAGGGGTACAGGTGGTGGTTTCTCTGCACCACATGGGCCCAATGTTTTTTTAAGTTTGTTAACAAGTACGGTTTATTTTGGGTTTGTTGCAGTCAACACTAAAGTTTACCGGGGGTCGGGGGGGGGGGGGGGGTGGGGGGGGGGGGGGGGACGGGGGGCTTTTTGTTCTTTTGGGCCCTGCCGTTTAAGCATTTTAATCTAAAAATTTTTTTTTAACTGGAGTAATCCTTTTGAAGATGCTGAGGTTTGAGACAGTTTTGGAGGGGGAAATTTGGTCAGGGGCAGAAAAGGGGCCAAAAAGTGCGCGTTGACCCGGTTTCAAGCGTTAGAGGGGGAACTTTCAGGGGAGGGTACACAGTAAAGTGTTTTTGGTTTCCGCACAAAAAACCTTTTAAAAACATACCACATTGGGTGGGCCCAGGGGGTTATAGCAGAGCAAGGGTTTTTGGATTCCTTGCCTTTTTTTTTTTTTCTTGTGGGGAATGGGGGGAAATTCTTCCCCTTTTTTTTTCATTTTTTTTTTCTGTGGCGGGAGCTGGGGGAAGAGAAGAGATTTTTCTTTGAAATTTAAATTTTTAAATTTCCAAAAAGGGAAGGGAATCAAAGAAAAGGGAGGTGGGGAAAGAAAGGATTCCCCAAAGTGGGAAAAAAATTGGTTGGGATTTTTTTTTTTAAAAATTTGGGGGAAATTTGCCTCAACCCCCCGGGGTTTGGGGGGGTGGGTGGGGGGCAAGGTGGGGGGGAAAAGGTTGGGGACACGGTTTTGTTTAATTTGGGGGGAAAATGGAAAAGGTTTGGGTTTGCTTGAAAAAGGGGGAAATTTTTTTATGTTGTGCTGGGGTGGGACTCGGGGCAGGTGTGGATAAAAGAAAATTTTGACTTGGCAGGGCCCCCCCAAAAACAATTTTCCGGAATTGGGGGGGCCAAAAACCAAGGTTTAAAAAAACCTTTGGGTTTTAAAATTTTCTGGACCATAAAACCCCTGACAATTTTTTTTTTTTCAGGGGGGCCCCATCTGGGGGGGACAGAAAGTGTTACCCTTAAAAAGGGCCCTGGATCGCAAAACGTCCCCAACAGTTTTTCTCCAAAATCCCAAGAGGGGTCTCGGTGCGGTTTTCAAAAAAGCCTCCCCGTTTCAGTTATGCACTTGAAACATTTTCCTTCGGGGGAATTTTTTTATTTTTGATGCTGGGGATACGGGTTTAAGGGAGAAAATTTTCTTTGGGGGCTTAAATTTCCCTTTCCTCCTTTCCCCCCAAAAACAGTTCTAGAACGGGTTGATGGGTCATGTTGTCACTATACCCTCAGGTGCCCATGGTGTTTTTTGGGCGATTTTAACTCCCCCCTAAAACCAAAAATATGGTTTGTTTGCATCCGAAATATCCCCCTTTGCTCGGGCTTGAGTAACTGGGCAAATCCCTTAATTTTTCCAAAAACTGAGATAGGGGGGGGGAAGCATCAGGGTTTTTTCCGGGTTTTCCTGCTTCTGGGCATCTCCCGGGTTCCTTCCCCCGGGCATTGATCGGGCCCCTTCCGAAAAAAGATTTGTTTGCCCCCAAGTGCACTGTTGAGTACTCCCAGGGGCATTTCAGATCATCCCCCCCTTTCTTTAAGATTCTCTCAGGCAATTCCGGGGCCTCCCCAGTTGTGGAACTTAACGCAAAAAGGTTGCGGGTTGAGGCGGGGGGCACGAAATGGCACGGAGGAGATTGAGAACTACTGGGCACTGAATGGGGGGTTTTCAGGGGAGACCCAAATTGTAGAAGGGGAAGGGCATTCAAGGAAAAAAATGGGGGGGAGCTTTAATAAATGCTATTTGCTCCCCATAATTTTTTTCCCCTTGAGAGCAAGGGCCCCTAATGGGGGGGGGAAAGGGCGTTGGCAAGGCAGAATATGTGCGCCCACCCGGTTTTGGGAAAATCAAAGTGCAGAAAAAAAAGGCCGCAGAGGGATTATGCTACCCAACTTAAAATTATACTCAAAAAGGGCTATTGTCCCCAAAAGCAGACAATTTTCGGGGAAAGGGGGAAAAGAATGGCAGGGCCCGGGCTTTTTTGACACGCATGGAATGCCACAGACGTGGTAGGGGGGAATTGGGACTCTTTTGGGTGATCTTCTGACAAATCCCCCCGTATAAGCAGATGGGTTTTTGAAAGTTTTAATTTTCACCCCGTTGATTCTCCCCAAACCTCAATCACACGGTTAGGGGAAACCCAAAGGCTTTCTTGCATCCTTTTACCCCCCCGGTGTTTTTCGGAGGTTTTTGAGGGGGGTTTTTTGGGGGGTCCCATCAAAATGGGGAAATTCAGAGAGCTGTGGGGGGAATGGCCACTGGGAAAGCCCCGGGCTCGAGGGGCCCCCCGGGTCGGGTGGGTACAAAAATGTGTGGAAGGAGGCTGAAAGCCCCCTAGAAAAATCTTTTTTTTAAAGAACATTTCCGAGGGGGAGTTTGCCACCTTAACTTTTTTGAAGCTATTATAGTGGGTAATTCAAAAACCCGGGGAAAAACCCCCCGGCTGTCAGTTAATTTAGACCAAATTTCCCCTTATCAACTGGGTTCCCAAAAGATTTTGGAAAAGGTTTTTGGGCCATCCCCTTTTTGTTTCCTTTAATTTTGTCTATATGGGGTGGCCCCATTTCCTGGTTTTTTACCGGGGAAAACAACGGATATCAATTTAAGAAGGTTTTTAAAAACGAACCTGAAACCCTCCAAATGAAATGTTTGGCTGCAAGTGTTTGGGCCTCTTTTAAACAAGGGGGAAGGGCTTTTGACTCAGGGGAGGGGCGTTTTAAAGTGGGAAAGTTCTGAAAGTGAAAGGGGTTCCCAGAAAGTTTTCCCTTAAGGGGTTTAAAAAAAAATTTTTAAACTTGAACCCGGGGGGCCCAGAGTCCGTGAAAAATGGATTTTCTTTCCCCCCCCTTTTTCCTGACTAGGGGGACAAGGCAAGGATCCCCGGGCTGCCCCCTTTGCAATTTGCCCTGGTAAAAGGGAAACCCTTTGTCTAATTTAATTAAAAATACCCCTGAAATTTGGAAGGGTTTGGGGTTTTAATTGGGGGGGACAGAGAAGTTTCATTTTATGCGGAGGGATATGCTCGTATATCGGGCCCAGATCCCCAAGCCTTTTTGGAAATCTTCTTGATGTAGGGGGATAGCTTTGGATAAATTTTCGGGTTTAAAAAGGGTAAATTTGGGCGAAATCAGTTCTGATGCGGGTGGATGAGGGTAAGGGAGGGGGGAACATCCCCTGAAAGGGTTCCCAGCTTGGGGTTTAACTAAAAAATTTTCGTTATTTGGGAACCCAAAAATTCATAGGGGGTCAACTTTATAAGTTTTAAAACCTTACCCCCTTGATGAAAGACATTGCACAAAATTTAAAAAGGCTTGGGCATCGTTTGCCTTTGACTCTGATGGGCCTTTTAAAACGAAAATTTAAGATGTTTACTACGCTCAAATTGCTCTTCTTTATAGACCGGGCCCCCACTTTGCTCCCAATACCCCCTTTTTTTAAAATCACTAGACAGCCCGGGAAAACACCGTTTTTTTTGGGGGGGAGGGGGGCACCCGGTTTGAGTACTGCAACTTTGAAGGTTTATGAAAAGGGAGGGGGGCGGGCCCTTTCCCGGTTTTTTTATATTTACTATGTGGGGGTTCAGCTTGCCATGCTCCCCGGGGTGGATTAGGGGGGGCCCAAATAACCAGAAATTTGGTGCTAGAAGCACTCTAGGGTGGTTCATATGAGGCTTTAGCAAATTTATATATAGGCAGGGGGGGGTACCAATGCAGCATTACACTTCCAACATGGGGGTGCAACGGGAGCAATATGGGAAAAAAATTTTTAGGGGTTATGGTGGAGTATGAGTAAAAGAGGGGCCCGGTCTTTCCCTAATTCCGCTTTTGGAAAATGTGAAGTTGGGGGTGAAATAAAAAACTCCCTTGAAAGGAACTTTGAATTTTTTGGCCAAGGAAAAAGGTCTTAAATATTTGGGTCAAATTTATATGGAAGGGGCTTTTTTTCCCAGAAATTTTTGGATTTTTAGGCCGCTTTTTTTTGAGTGCCCAAAGGGCGGGCCGTTTTGGTTTTCCGCCTTTTTTTTCAAGCTTTAGGCATGCCTGGTTTTCCCCCGGAAATTTGGTTTTGGTTTGGGGGGTGCTTTAAATTGGAAATTTTGGAAACCTCTTGGGAAAAAATTGCCAGGGGGGAACAGCTTTAGAAAACCGTGGGCTAGTTTTATTAATAAAAGCTTATGGGGCTTCCCCCCTTTTCCCCCCAAAAGGAAAATCGTTTGAGCGCTGGAGGTAAGTTCCGACTCTGGAGTTTTTCAGCACAGGAAAAAGGGTTGGCGTCCACATGGGAGGTTTAAACCCGGGGTTTTTTATGCAAGAGATTTGTCTGATACAAAACAAAAGTGGGTTTAAAAAGGATTTATTTTTTACTCCCCGTTTTTCGCTTTGGCCCCGATGGGAAAATCTTTTCCCCAACGTCAATTTCCTAGATGGATGGGCCTTTGAGGCACATTGAAGCCCCTAATTTTTTTTGGGAAATTTTTTTTCCCCCCCCTTGATCCAGGGGGGGGTTTTGGGGGCCCCGAAAGGTCCCTAGGTTTCCCTTTTAATTTAAAAAACTGGGGTTTTTTTGGGGGTGGGTTTTTTAACCCGAGAATTTGTTGCTGGTTTGGGGGAGGATTTTTTGGTTCCCCCTTCTTTAAAAACAAAACGTTTAAAAATGTTTTCGGTCCCTTAATGTTTTCCCCAAAGGGAAATTTTTTATTAATTTTAAAATTTGGAAAAAATCCCAAAGGGGGGCAAATTTTCCTTTAAAACCCCCTGGTTTTGTCTGGTCAAATCGGATTTTTCACCTTTTTAATAAAATTGACAATTTTGGGGGGCTTTTTAAGGGGGGCCCAGAAAAAAAATTTTTGGGGAAATTAAAGGGGCCTTTTTGCTGGGGGGGGCAAAACAGTTTTTCAAATTTGAGGCTGCCCGCTGTTTTGGACTCCCCGGGGGGCTGGGGGGATTAAATGAAATTTGAATGTGAAAAAGGTTTTAACCCATTGATTTTCTCTTTTTGGGAAAGACCCGTCTAGGGTTTTTTGGATTTTAGGGGTGGAATTTTCCCAACTTTTGGGGCTATTTGCTTTGTTTTTTTCTTTACCTTTTTCAAACAAAAAGAGTTATGGGTTTTAGTTTTGGCAAATCTGTTATTTCTTTTACCAGGGGGGTAAAAAATTGCTGATTTATTTTGCCTTTAGATTGGGAAAGGGGTTTTCTCTTAGCTGAAAATTTTATGAAATTTTTTTTTCCTTTTAATTTTGAAAATGTTTTTAAAATTTAAAGGGCTTTTAAAAAAAAAAAAAAAAAAAAAAAAAAAAAAAGAAAAGGGGGGAGCGTTCAAAAAATTTTTTTTTGGGGCCCCCTTTTATTTCAAATTTTCCCGCCAAATTAACTCCTTCCCAAAAAAATTTTATTTTAGGATTTCTGTTTATCCAATTTTGGCCTAAAATGGGGGCTTTATGAAATGTAAATATAAATCACCCGTGTCAAAAAGCCATCCTTAAAAGCTTTTGGGCCCCCGGGGAAAAAGTTTTGGAAATTTTGGGGGGCCCCCCAACCCAATTGGGGGAAAAATATGAAAAAACATCACTTTTTTAACAAAAAAAAAGTAAAAAAACCCAAAAAAACCAAAAACCACCCAAACATGGTCGCAATTTCCCTTTTTTTTTTTCATTTTACCCCAAATTTCAAATTTTTTTTCAGTTTCCAATACCCCTTACATAAGTATGTTCTTTATTTTGGGCCCCCTTTTTAAAACAACCATCTTGTCCCAATAAAAAACAAGCCCCCTTTCGTCCTTTGTTTTATGTAGATTAAAAAAATTTTAAAAAAAAAATTTTTTTTTATGAGGGGAATTTTTTTCATTTTTCCACAAAACCAAGGCCCCTTTTTTTACAGGGTTTTACTTCTTTTTAGGGCCCCTGAGCCTTTTTTAAAAAGCCCCTGAAACTTTTGGAGAGGTTTAAACAAACGTTTAACCAACGGTGGGCCCTTTGATACAAAAGGGCCCAAAAAGGAAAATTATTTAACATTTGATAGGCTTGGTACGCAGGGGCCCCCCAGGTTTTGGGGCCAACACCTTTTCCCCCCCCAAAACCCCGACTTTTCCCCCTTTTTTTCCTAAACACCCCCCAAACCTCCCCCCCCACCCCCCAAAAAAACCCTCAACCAACCCCCCCCACCCCCTTTTAACAATCCCATTTTTTTCCCTACCCTAAAAACAAACACCCTCCCCCCCCAATTTCCCAAAACCCCCCCAAACCACCCAAACCTTTCCCCCCTTCTCTTTAAAACCAAAAACCCAACTCCCCCCCAAATTTTCCCAAAAACCCTAACCCCCTCCCCCCTCCAAAAACCCACACCCCTCCCCCCACTTTTTAAACAAAAACACCCCCCTTCCCCCCAAAAAACCTAACCAAAAACCCCCCACACATTTTCCCCAAAATCCCCAAAACCCCCCCCAAACCCTCCCCCCCCTTTTTAACACCCCCCCACAAACCCCACCCCACACACCTTTCCCCACCCTCCTTTAACAAAAACCCCCCACGCACCTCCCCCCAAAAACCCTTTTAAAACCCCCCACACCCTCTCACCAAACCTTTAAAACCCCCACAACCACCCCCCCCCCACTTTCCTTAGCCATAGCAAACCCCACCAAAACATCCCCCCCCCACTTTTTCCAAAAACCCCCCCAAAAAAAAACCCCCTTTTCCCCAAACCCTTTATCACTCACTTCCCTTATGAAAGTCCAAAAGAAGGCAAAGGGGGCCCGGGGAAATCCCTTTCAAAATCCTTCATTGTTTGGAAAAGGGGATTTAGAGTAAAAGGGGGAGGCGGGCAAGCCTTGCCCCCTCCCTTTTCCCAGCCCAAGGGCCTTTTGCCCATTTTTGGGGGTGCACCTTTTAAAAAAAGGAGGGGGGGAAAGAAGGGGAAAGGGGCAGCGTGTAGTTTTTCAGGAGGCAGGAATTTAATGCAGTTTGGCCCCTTTGCTTTTACCCACCCGTGCCGTCTGTTTTTTGTGAAAAGGGGGTAAAGCGGGGAAGGGAGGACCAAGGCCCAAAAGGGAAAAGGGTTTCAAACAGGGGATCACTGTAGCCCCAACCCCCCGCTTTGATGCCCGCCCACCTTTTTCCCGGTTTTAAAAAGTGCAGGAGGGGGCCCAGCCAAATTTTTTCCCTAGGTGTTAAATTCCCCTGCCGTCTCTTCCCCTTTTTTTACAAAGGGGGGAAAAAAAGCTTGAAACCCAGGGGCCCCATTGCTTAAAGGGGGGGCCCCCGGGCAAAACCCGCCCCTACCTTTTCCCAAAGGAACAGGCCCCTTTACCTGTTTTTAAAAAAGTCTTCCTTTTAAATAAACTGCTCCTTTTGATATAACAGGGGTTTTTTGTTTTTTAAAATGCAAGGGAGCAAACAAAGAAGACCAAGGGAAAACACCCGGCAGGTCCATGTATGTTTGTGGACAAGTTTTAAAGCTTTGGGTTTTGGATACCAAAAAAGATTTTCCCAAAAAATTTTTAAAAATCCCAAAGGGGGCACTTTTTAAAGCGATCCCTATGGAAATGGGAAAGGAAAATAAAAAAACCAAATTTCAAAAAACTACCCCAAGGGCCCGGCCCCCATCCCCCCTTTTAAACTTTTTCATCTCAAACAAAGGAAAAAAACTTTATCAGAAAAAATTTCAACCCAAAAGGCCCCATGATCCAAATCCCGGGTTGAACTGCATAGAATTTTACCAGCTGGGTGGGAGAGTCTTGGGCCCTAGGACAGGCCCAAACAAGTTTTGTTTTTTTAACCTTGCCAAATTTGGTTTTTTTATTTAAGAGTGGGGAAGAAGAAAGCCAAAAATTTCCCCAAAATTTAACCCGTAACAAGGGGCGGGCGTTTAAAAGCGTTTGGCCGAAGGCGCCCAAACCCCCCGACATCCTGGGGTGGGAAACCCTTTTTTGTGAATTTACCCGCAGGGAGGTTTGGTTTGCGAGGACCACGCCAGTGAAGTGGAGCTAAGGGGCCCCCCGGGCTTCGCCAGAGCCCCCCCGCAAAGCGGGGATTTGGGCTTGGTGCGGGACCCCCCGGGCACAAACCCCCACGTGGCTTTCCGCGGTTTCGGGCCCGGGGGGAAACAGGAAAAAAAACCAAGAAATAAAGAAAGGGGAAAGGGAAAACGTACTCAGGGAACACGCAAAAAATACCCGGAGGGGAAAAACGAACAACCCCAGAAACAACAGGAAACCCCCCAAAAGGGTAACACGACAGGTAAGATCAAGGAAACAGTTTTCCCAAGGGGAAGGAAAACAGGCAGGTGCAGAGAATCAGTTTGTTTTAAAAGGAGAAAAGGGCAAAAAGGGCAGGGGCTCAGATTTTACCCCAAGACCTTTGGGCCCAGCATTTTTCCCCGGGTTTAAGGGCCCAAAAGATTAACGCCCGGAAACTTTAAGAAAGGGGCCCAACCCAAAACCCAGGGAAAGGGGGTGTAAAGACCAAAAAGAAAAAGGGCCCAGAGTAGAGCAAGAAAAATTCCTCTTATAGCCCCAAGAGGTCCGTGAAGAGGTAGGTTTTCACAAAAAACCCGGAAACCTTTTAAAATTTCCAAGGAACGGGCCCCCGCGCAAAAATTTTTGGGGGCAAAATGCCACCAAAACCCGGGCCCAAGGGGCAACAAGAACTTTGGGCAGGAAAGGGCAAAAAAACATTTGAGAAAAAACCCCGGCCTTTTGGGGCCCCCTTCCCCCAGGGAAAAACCCTCCAGAGAGGGGCCAAAGGCAGGCCCCCCGGACGTGGGCCCCGGTTCCAAGGGCAGGGGGAAAAAACCGGGGCATAACCGTGGGCAGTACCCCCCCCCCCTAAAAGCCCCCCCTTTCCCCTTCCCAAATTTTACAGAATGGGCAAATTCCACAAAAAAGGCCCGGGGGGCCCGGACCTTCTAGGGGGGAACCCCAAAAACCCAAATACAGGCTGGTTTTTTAAAAACCGTATAGGGGAAAACCCAAAACGGAGGTGGGATGGGAGGGAAAAAGCGGGGACTAAGGGAAAAAAGGGGGGGGGAACCCAAGGGGGGGGGCGTAAAACCACGGGACTTTAGAAAGGCCCCCGGGCCGGGGCCGTAAGCCCCCCCGGGGGGGCAAAGGCCAGGGCCGGGGCCGTTAAAGGGCCAAAAAGGGGGGCCCCCAGAAGGCTCAGGGCCGGGAACCCTAAGCCCACGGGGGGACCCTTTAGGAAAGGCTCGGGGCCGGGACCGTTTAAACCCCCGGGGGAACCCCCGGAAGGCTCAGGGGGCCGGGACCCCTAAGCCCCCGGGGAACTCAGAAGGTCCCGGGCGGGGCCGAAAAACCCCGGGGGAACCCCAGAAAGGGTTGGGGGGGGACCCTAAGCCCGGGGGTTACTAAAAAGGTTTAAAGGGGGGAAAAAGTAAAACCAAAAGGGGAAAATTTAAAAGGCCCCAGGGCGGGACCGAAAACCACCGGGGGTCAAAAAGGCCCGGGGCCGGGAACCGTAAAGCCCCGGGGGATCGAAGGCCCCAAGGGGGGGAAAACCCTTTAAGCCAACCGGGGAATCGAAGGGTCAGGTTTTGGGGCCGTAAGGGCCCCCGGGGCCCCAGAAGGCCCCCAAAGGGCGGGACCAAGCCAAAAGGGAACCAGAAGGTCCCGGGTTTTGGGAACCGTTAAACTTAAAGGCCAAAAAAAAAGTTAAACTTTTTGGGCGGGACCAAAGAGCTAGGGGCCAAAAGTAAGCACTGGGTTGGACCATGAGCTAGGCCCCCAAAAGTAAGCCTTTTTGGCTTGGGCCCCTGGAGCTAAGGGGGCCCAAAAGTAAGCTTTTGGGCTGGGGGCCAAGCTAGGCCCCAAAATTTAAACTTTGGGCCTGGACCCTGAGCTAGGCCCCAAAAGTAAACTCTGGGGGGGGACCATGAGCTAGGGCCCCCAAAAGTTTAAGCTTTTTGGGTTTGGGCCATGAGGCTTTTTTCCAAAAAGTAACTTGGGCTTGGGCCCTGAGCCCAAACCAAAAAGTAAGCTCTGGGGTGGACCAAAGACTAGGGGCCCAAAAGTAACTCTGGGCTGGACCAAAGGCTTGGGCCTCCGGGGGAAAACAAATCTTTGACAAGGGCCAAAGGGGTTTACCCCGGCGGGTTCCTTGGGGTTTAGTTTAATTACTGTAACCCTGCCCGGGGTTTTTTAACCTTACGTTTTTGCCGAGCGGCACCCGGACCCGCCGACATCTGGGTGTGGGGCCTTTTTGGGGATCCAAACCGCAGCGAAAAAAGGGGGTAAACTGGAGGGCCAACGCCAGGGAGGGGAGGGCCCAAAGGGGCCCCCTGGTTTTTCTTTGCCAGGCCCCCCCCGAAAAACGGGGTTGGGCTTGGGGTGCCGGGGGCCCCCAAGGTTTACTACCCCCTGACTTGGGGGCTACCTGCCCGGGGGGACAGCCGGGGGGGAAAGGACCGGGAAACACAGGGAACATAAAACAGGGCAGGTAAAAAGAATCAGGGAAAACCCGCAAAGGATACAGGGGGGGATAAACCGTTTTCCCCCACAGGAAAAAAAACAGGAAAACCCGGGCGGGTAAAAACCACAGGGACGAAAAAGGAAAAAGGTGCCCATGGTTAAAGGGCACAGGACAGGGGCAGAGGGCATCCAGGGGGCCCTAACAGGAGACAGAACAGAAGGTTTAGGGCTCAGATGAAACAGACTGGACCCAGCTTTTTCCAGGGGTTTAAAACCCAGAGATACTTGGGGGAGACCCAAGAAAGGCCAAAAAACCCCCGACACCAAACAAAAAGGGCTTTAAAAAAAACTTTAAATTTAACAAACCCAAAAGTAGAGAAAAAAACTTCCCCTTTTAGCCCGAGGGCAGGGGGGAGAGGAAAGGGGCCCCAAAAAAGGAAAATAAAAAAAATAGGCAGGAAGTGCCACGGGCAAAGCCAAGGAGGCACTGCCCCAAGAAAAGGACCCGAACAACAAGACTGGGGAAAGGGCAGGCAAGTAATAGAAACAAAAGGCTGCTGGGACCCCTCACAGGGGTTCCCACAGAGGGGCATGGGAGGCCGGACAGGCCCACGGTCCCAAAAGGGAGGGGCCCCCGGCAAAGAACCGGGGGCCCAAAATCCTTTAAAAAATATTTTTTTAATGTTTTCCCCCAAGCCAAACCCGGGAGACACACCCAAAAATTTGGAAAAAAGGGTTTTTCCCGGTCCCGATGAAACCCAAAATCGAACTTTTTTTGGGCCCCAAAGCAAAAAGATATGTTTGGGATTTTTAAAAACAACAAAGCTCATCCCTTGAACCCCATCCCCCACTGTCACACAAAAGGTGGTGACAAACAAACAAAGGTTTGGGCCCCCGCTTTTCCCTTTACAGGGACAGGGAAAATGGTTAAAATTTATGGGGAAAGGTTTGGGTAAGCCAAAAAAACGGGCCATTCGGGGAAAAAAAAACCCGTTTTGGGGTCTTTCAACCCAAAAAAAAAATCCCCAAAAAAACGCAAAATCCTTTCAATGAAATGGGTTTCCAAAAAAACTTTCCCGGTTTTAAAAAAAGGCCAAGTCAAAAATCCAGACCGAATCCAAAACGAGAATTTTGTGGAAAGAGCTGGAAAATCTACCGTTTACAAAACGTCTCCAACCAAATCACCCGAGCTCGAGCTTTTTTTTCCAAGGAAGAATTGGGGAAGAATTTTAGTTCTCATGTCAAAAAATATAGAGACATACCCCAAAACGACTTGCAACTGTAATTGCAGCAAAAAGTATTAACTTAAGGGGGCCGAATAATTTTTTTAAAAGCCCCCCTTTTTGTTTTTATTTTTTACCAAAAAAAAATTTAAAAAACCAAAAAAATTTTGTTCCAAATTTTACAATTGTGTCCCAAATTGTTGATTCTTCACAAAAAATTTTAAAAATTTATTTCCCTTTAAAGTTTGAAGCCCCTGAAATTCGGACAAAAGGGTTTAAAATTTCAAGGGGGGCCAAAAACTTTTGCAAGGCACTGTATTTACATAAAAACGGGGCCCTTTTTGGCCCCATTATTTTTTTATCAATCTCATAAATTTTTTGTGTCACAAGTTACGTTATTTTAAAAACAGGGTTTTCTGGGGGGGGGGGGGATCATGCCTTGTTTTTGAAAGACCCGTGATAATGGGCATGGCCATGTATTTTTTGGGAAGGGGGGCTTACTCCTCCTTCTCAATGGGCACTTTGCCATAACATCTTTGCGGGTCCTTTCTGAGGTTGTTTTTTGGGACATAAGGAAGATGCATTGCTTAAGGAAAAAACAAAAAAAAGGAAAATAAACCTTTAAAAGAAGAATTTTTTGCTTATATTTGGCTTACATTTTTGGCAGGGGGTCAAAAAATCTTGTTTTTGGGTTCCCCATCAGAGAATTATTTCTGGGGGCCTACATTCTGATCCCTACTACAAAGCAAAAAATGTCCCGTGAAAAAGGGAAGGAAAGGAAAATTTTTGAAAAATCTTTAATTTTATGGGTAAGCAAACTCCCTCCCCCGAAAGGGTTGGGAAAAAAATTTAAAAAGCACCCATTAGTTACCATTGGAATTTTTTTATCAAAAAATTTTTACCATGCTCTACAATCCTAGGGTTTAATTTTAACAGTTTGGGTAACAAATTTTAGCCTTCAGAGAAGTTGCAAGTTTTATTCAATTTTTTGCCTAGTTAAACCCCCAGTATGGAATGAAAAATTTTTCTTGATGTGTAAATTTTGCCCTTTTTTATGGGATGAATGGGCTTTTCTACTGTGGGAAAAGGGTGTTTAGGTCCATTTCATTATAAAATTAAATTGCCCATTACCCAATTTTCTTTTTGGGAGAAAAAAAAACAAGGACAATTACTTTTCCCAAAGTTTTAATTGGGGGAAATTATTTTTCCTTGAAAAAAGGGCTTAACAGTTGTTTGGGGGGCTGTAAAGTCATATTGACGGATATTTTCCCCCGGGGTTTAAGCACAATCCCCTTTAGAGCACTTTATGATTGTGTCTTTATTTTTAGCAAAAAAAAATCAACCCAAAGGTGTCTTTAAAAAAGCGATGAAGGGAAAAAAACAGTTCAAATTTCTCATAACCCGATTAAATTTTTCAGTGATAAAAAGCAATTACAGGAAAAGAAAAAAAAAATCATCCCCGGGACTTTTAATAAAAACTTAAGGGAGTGGGGGACAGGATGGATTTAAATGGTTTGGGGAATATTTTTTCAAAAAGGGGAAAAAAAAAACGTTGGCCTTTAGTCATATTTCAAATTTTACTTTTTTGTATCAGCCCTTAATTTCCCACATTTTTTATACCTGAAAATTGTAAACAAAGATTGAGAGATGCCTATTCTGAGGAAACCTTTTCCCTGGGAAATTGTAATGCCGCACCTGATGCAGCAAAGCAAAAAATAAAATGGGTTGCCAAAACAAAATTTAAAAAACTATTGGGAAAAGGGGGTTTGGGGGACAAATTTTTAGGAAATCTCAGATCCTTGAAGAAAACAAAATCATGTTTATTTGTCCAATGAACAAAGGGCAGGAAAAACTGAGAAATTAAAATTTTGGGGAAAAAAGTCTGGGAAAGAAAATTTTTCAGGGAAAAAAAAAACGGTTGTTAAAATTTTTGGAAAGGGGCCCAAAAAAATTGAAAAGGAAAAAAATTTAAAAAAAAAAATAAGTTGCAGCTTGTTCACATTTTTTTTTCCCTTTTTTGTTTATTTTTCAAAATCTTAATTTTTTAAATTTTTAAATAAACTTGTTACAAAATTAAAAGGGGTTTATAACCTAGAAAGCCCTTTTGTGCCGGGGGCCCTTTAGGCCCGTGAAAATTTCTTTTTTTGGTGTTTTCTACAAACAATTATAATTACAATTTTGTGTATTTTTCCTATCTTACTTGGCAATGTTGAAAAAAAATTGTAAAAGTTATTTATTTAAGTTCCTCCATATGATTTGCACATGGGCCTAAAAGGCCCGGGTTATGTGAACGTCATGCATACTAGGGTTAATACATAAAGACAGGACTATGCATTTCTCGCTTGATAGCATTTCATTAGGTTTATAAAGGACTGTATAGACCTGATGAAACGCTATCAAGCGAGAAACGTGTAGTCCTGTCTTTATGTATTAATAAACTGTACCTTATACTTTAACAGTCCACTCTAGCACCATAATTCCCTCTTTTCCCATTCTTGCCAACTTTTTTTTAACTGTATATTTTAATTTTATTAAAGAAAAAGAAAACAGTTGTACATAAAATCAATAAACCGTAATGCAAGGATGAAAATGTCATTACAAAATAGGTCTACACACAATCGAGGCGATGTGCAAATGAACATAAAGTAAGATCAATGCAAAAAGGAGTTACATCAGTGCGTAGAATTACAAAATAGGCATTCAAGTGCTTATTGAATATTGAAAAATAACAGTAGTCAGGACAAGACAAACATACAAGACAAACGATAACAATACAACG
Source organism: Phyllomedusa bahiana (assembly GCA_025379985.1). Lineage (NCBI taxonomy): Eukaryota > Metazoa > Chordata > Amphibia > Anura > Hylidae > Phyllomedusa > Phyllomedusa bahiana. The sequence continues at coordinate 93,788 of JAODAL010001196.1, read as the reverse complement.
GGTTACCTCGACATGAAACAATAGGGAAGACGAGTGGGTGTAAGGAAAAGATAACTAGAGGAACATTGTTTGGTGACCGCCGCCCATGTGTGGCTTTCATCACCAACGCAGTCACGTTACCGATTATGAGTAATGGTGTAAGTGTCCCACAATTTCAAAGTGTTATCAAACCTTTCAAGTCTATCTTCTAAAAGAGCCTTTAAATATTCCATTTCATGGATATCTTTGATCCGGATTAGGAGATGCACAATTGAAGGAGGATCATGGCACTTCCAATGTTTGGCTAAGGGGCATTTAGCCGCTGTTAGGAGATGTAACAGCAACCTTGATTGGCTTCGGGTAAGTTTGTCAGGGGAATATTTAGAAGGCAAGATTGAGGAGTTAGGGGAATACTAAATCCCAGGGCATCCAATATTAAAGGAGTTGTCTCACTACGAAGATCATAGTTTAAGGCTATGTCTACACTGCAGTGGACAAAAAATTACTTGAAAATGAATTACTAAAAACGTTCATGAGACTGAGTTTTCTGTCCACTGCCTGTCAAAAGCAGCTGAAAAAAACGGCAGTTTTTGCCGCGATTTGCGTTTTTTGGCGCGTATTTTTTTTTTTACTGTGTTTTTATTGAAAATATTAACAATAATTTTTTAATCACAATCATGGCTTGCAAGCCATGTTAGATACCCATACTTGAATATATAAAAAAGAAAGATCATAACAAAGCATTCTAGCTGAAATACTGGTATGTTCCTTAAGATGCAGGAGTCTCTTAGTTGAGTACATCACGTGAGTTATACTCTCATATGCCTCTCAGGTATGAGACTTTTCTCGGTCCCTGTAGGATAGTGCCTCCTATGTTTTTAGTTTCGCTCCTGCATAGTCAAATTATTATGTACGTTTGACAAGAGAAGGAAATATAACAGTAATTCTAAAACATTTAACATAAAGAGGAAAAATGGGGAGGGAAAAGAAAAACAGGGAAGAAAGGGGAGGGGAAGACGTACACGGGGGATAGGGGGGGAATCCACCTGCGGGTCAGGCATCCACCGCATCCCAAAGGAACCAGCACCCGTACGACTTCACCCCATTTGCTCAGGGCGTTAGGTCCAAGGGATTATTTACCAGGTACCATGTTGTAAATTTGAAGCAGTCTTTAATTTTCATTTAATTTTCATTTGGATATGTGTGGGGAGGAGTATAATAAAATTTGTCCATAGCTGAAAAAAGTATTGTGCTCTCTGTTCTTTATGTATTGCTGTTTCTACCCAGTCCATGCGAAAAATATGCGATAATTTTTCCAAGAATATTTTCATGGTAGATGGGTGAGGCTGGATCCAACATTGGAAGATTGCCACCCGTGCTGCTGCTGCTGCTATGTAAAACAAAAGTTTTTGATGTGTTCGTGGATATGAGGAATATTCCTTAGGGAGGATACTGAAGAGAGCCCAAAGATCAGTTCCTGGGCACTCTGGTAATAAGTTTCTGAGGGTAAATGATCATACATCTAGCCAAAAGGCTTGAAGCTTTGGGCATAACCACGGGAGATAAAGGTCGCTGTGGGGGGAGTTGATTTTAGAAAACATGGGCTTTCAATGTCCTCAATACCCCGGTGGGGGGAAACATGGACTATGTGTGATCTTAAATCCTTTCCAAAAATCATAGAAGGCAATAACTTTGCCGCCTGGGAAAGGGAGGTTAGTAGGGATTGGGTCATGTCTGGCCACTTTTCAAAGTACGACCAATTTTCTAAGTACTAGAACAATTAATTAAAACCGGAAATTTTAAAACCCGGATTAAACAAGGATTGAAAAAGGTAAAGTTTGTTATGTTTTTCTCTTCCACTTTCCCCTCACACCCGCCAATTCACTCACCTGCTTTTCCTGTCCTCTAAAATTTCCAACCTCCTTTTTTCAAAAACTAATTGCCTATCCCACCCCCCCTTGTGGGCAATGAGCTCTTTATCTCCCCCAGCATTTACTTCCCATCTTTCTGCTCCCACCAACCTTTTTCCCCAAATACCCTGCCTTCCTCACTAAAAAGACCCAATCTATTTATGTCTATTTTACTCCCACCTTTTAAACCCCTCTCTCTGCTCCTCCTATTGCTGGGGGACATACCCCCGAACCCGGGACCCCCACAGCACATTCCACTTTACTCTGGCTGCAAACAGACCCCTTTTCCGCAAACTAAAACCCTTTCCCTTTTGCCCCCTTTTCCTATCCCTCTCTCGGAGCTCTCTGGAACCACGTCGTATGAAAAAATTCCTACATACATACCCCTTTTTTATCCCGTAACTTTTTCTTTTCCTTGGTCTGCGGAAAAATGGCTGAGCCCTTGACCATCTCTCCCCCCTGCGCCTCCCTTTGGTGGCCTCCACTTTTTCCCCTGCTCCCCGCCCTGGGGAACAAGCATGGCGGAGGTGGGGGGGGGGGGGGTTTTGGCTTCTCCTGTCAACACCTGTTCTTGCCCCACTACCCCACTACCTTCCCCCAACCTCCCCCCCTTTGGGTGTATCCCCCTCCAATCTCCAAATGGCGGTCATTACCCCAAACCCCAGGCCCTCCACCAACCTTCCTTGCCACACCGCCTCCTGGTTCTCCATTTTTTTCCCCGATATAGCCCCAAAAAAAAGATCGAACCGGGTCCGGGGGTTAATGTCCACTCCGTTCCCCTTATATTACTCTGTGGGAGGGATGATCCATTCAACACCTTGACATGCACGGCGGTGCTCAGCCAAACAGGACAAGCTGTAAATCCACGGCAAAAGATTAAAAGTGATTGCGGCACTCACCAATTGCGTAAAAACTTCTTTAATCCAAAATAAGCAGCATAAGATCATGGATGGGTGGCTACAAGAACGCCGACCGTTTCGCGCTATATAGCGCTTTTGTCAAGGTTTTTACGCAATTGGTGAGTGCCGCTATCACTTCTATCTTTCCACTGATATCCCCACTATCATAATGGGAGACTTTAACCTCCCCATCGACACACCCCACCCGCTGCCACAAAACTCCTCTCGCTCTCCCCCCTTTTTGGGCCTCTCCCATGGACCTCTGGACCCACTCAAAAAGATGACCACTCTGGACCTCGCTCACCCCCCCTCGGTCCTCTTTCTGACTTTTCTAACCTCCACACCCTATATGTGACCCCAACCCCTGTTTCCCTTCACCACTATCTCCTCCCCCCCTATGCTCCTGTCTCACACCAAGACACCCCCGCAGGAACTTCAAAAAAACTTAACCCTCGCCACTTTTGACTTTTTTGTATCTCTTGTACCCATACCTCGTTTGATAAAACCCGACACAGCCACCATTTCTAAAACCCACCAATCACCCCCACTCTTGACTTGGTCGCCCCTCTCACAAACAACAGAACCCACAAAACAAACAGAAACCCTTGCCACGACTCCACAAAACTGAGGCGAGCTTCCAGAATTGCCAAATGCCTTTGGGAAGAAAACCCCTCCCCACCGACTTTCCCTCATACAACTTCACTACACAATTTAAGTCCGCACTCGCCTCACCCAAAACAGGATTATTCACCACTTTTATATCCTCCCGTCCCACAACCCAGACAACTATTAAAAACTTTTCAACCGCTTCCGTCACCAAACCTCCCCCCCCATCCCCCTTTCACGGATACTTTGCCACCCCACTTTCAAAACAAGACCAACCTAACAGAGAAAGCATTACTCCACTTTTCCCCAACGGGCCCACCCCCATGCCGCACAGCCCCCACCCCAGCCCCTCTCCCAAAACCATTTCCCCACAGCCACCCCCTTGAATTCCCCCCTAACCTTTTCTCCACTGTCACCATGACAAGCTCCCCTCTGTACTCTCCAAATCCAACCCACTAACCTTAAACCCTTGATCCACCCCCCATCCCCCCCTCACCCCGCCCTAGCCCTTTTATCTCCCGGGCTCTCACCCATCTCTTCAACCATCCAACCTCTGGATCTTTCCTTCACCTTTTTAAGCATGCTACCATCAACTCATCCTGAGAAACCTTTCTTGCCCCCTCCTTTCTGCCCAAACTTGGGCCTCATCTCACGCTTCCTTTTTCTTTGAAACTCTTCGAGCAGCAATCTACCTTCAACTGTCCTCCCCGTCCCCCCAAACCTCTTCTTGCCCCACAGCAATCTGGTTTCCCGACCCCTCATCTACGAAACCCGCCCTAAACCAAAGGGTCCCCAACGACCTAGAAACCGCTAAACCCTCACGTCACTACTCTGTGTTTCCTTTTGCCTTCCCTCCTTTACACTTTGCCCACCCCCTCAGCATCATGGACTCAGCCCTTTCCCTGGATCTCCTCATACCTCATGATCGGGCATTCAGTGTCTCTCATCTCGACCACCTCCTCTGCCCTCTCTTTTTGGTGTCCCTCGGGGGGCAGTCCCCGGGCCCCCTCTCTTCTTATTACCCTCTTGGTTGGGGCGTCAAAGCATCACATGGCTTTCAAAACCATTTATGGTGACACCCAAATTTTTCTCCTGGCCCAGACATTAACTCTCTACTGTCCCGAATCCCCCAACTGCCTGTCTCCATATCCCCCTTCTTCTCCCCCCCCGTCACCTAAAACTTAATGAGAGAAAACTGAATTCATTAACCCCCACCCTCCACTCCATCCCTCCACCTGATCCCTATCATAGTCAATGGCTCTACACTCTCACCGGGGCCCGCAAGTCCGTGCTTGGGTAACGACTCTGCTTTTCCTTTAAAAACCCCACATCCAAACTTTACCTCCACCTGCCCCTCCCCCCTGAAAAAACATCTCCCGCTCCGCTCATTCCTTAACCCCTTTACCAAAATGCTGGTCCAAGCCCCCTTGGGCATCTCCCGCCTCGACACGCAACAACCTTTTCTGCGGCCTCCCATCTAGCACTCTTGCTCCCCCCCAACCATCCTAACTCTGCTGCCCCTCGATTCACCTCTCTCCTCGTTACTCCTCGCCCTCTCCCCCTGCCAAAACCCTTCACTGGCACCCTTGCCCACGCATTCACTTCAAGTTTTAACCATCCTCAAGGCTCTCAATAACCCTCCCCTCCATACATCTCGTGTAATCTCCAAAACCTCCTCTCACGCAACCTCTGTTCCTCTTTTCAGCTCCCCACAGAACCCTCTCCAAGATTTCTCTGTTTTCCCCCCCTACTCTAAAATCACTGTCCCAACCATCAGCTCTCCCCCAAATTTTACCAGCTTCAAAAGCAACCTGAAAACCCACTTTTTTTTAGGATAACCTACGACCCAGAATAACCCCCCGCTGTCACTTACACCCCACAAAAAGTCTGCCCCTCACCTTGTCTCTTTTTCCCCCTTCCTTGTAGATTTAAACTTTCGCGGGCAGGGGCCCCCCTCCCCTGTACCGTTGTTAGTCACAGATTGTCACTTTGTAAATGTTTGACTTATTTATGTTGAAACCCGGGGAATCAATTGCGCTATAAAATAAATAATAATAATAAGGGAATGTCACTGCAATTCCCAACCCCAAATAGCCCAAAACCCCCCCCCCCCCCCCCCTTGTTTTTGGAAAACAAGGGGGGGTCCGGGAAGTAGATTATAGAATCTAGTAATAAACCCTTTGTACGTTGTGATGCCAACTAATTCCAAAAAGGGGGTCCCCCCAGTTCTGCCCCCAATTCCCCATACCTTTCGCACATAACACTCCCCTGAAGGTAGTAAAAAAGGGATTTGGCCCCAGAATCAGTATTTACTTTGTGTTTCGTTGAAGAATATATTTTCGGTGTTTTTGTCCACAAGTCTGCCCCCCTTTGAAATACCTTGATCACCCAAATTTGAAACCTCGGGGAGGTTTTCCTCCAGGAAATTTGGGGTTGTGCAGTACGGTAAGAGTAGAGAGTATTGTGTATTTAGTTTCAATATTTTTTCGTGCTAGTTCCAGGCGCCCGGGCTGATTATCAGTTTTTTGAATATTCCGGGGGGAGGGAAATTTAAGGAAGGGGAAGAGACTGGGCAGGGAAGACCCCAAAAAAATTTCGGTCAGCTCAGGATCTCAAAGTTCCGGGGCCAAATAGCCAGTCTCCAACCACTCTGAGTTGGACGCAAAGTTGATTTCATTTTGGGAAATTTTATTCCTCATTGACAGGTGTTGGGTTTTAGGACAAGCAACTCGCTTCGCCTTCGGTCATTCCTTTTAAAAGAGTAAGATTTGTTAATTGATCTTAATTCCGGGGCTTGAGAATAGGGGTTAGGGACTGTAGTAAGTATAAAATTTTGGGGGAATATAACCATTTTCAATAAGTTTGCCCCAAAACCGTGGGGGGGAGTTAATTTTCCCATGTGGAAAATAACGGGCCCCTTCATCATTTAAAGGAGGATAATTGAATTTGTATTCATGTACAGTTCCTAGGGATTTGTACGCCGAGACGGAATGGTGTCTGTCGCCAGTTAAAAGGGTAATAACAGACCGTTGGGTTAGCGGACCTCTCAGAAGCGTGCCTTTTCCCATTTCTTTTTCATTTATCCCAAAGCCTGACGGGACCCAAAGGCTCGGATCATCCAGGATTTTTGGAGCCAAAAGTTTCCGGGGGGGTTATGTAAGCAGAATCACGCGAAAACCGAGATTTTGCTTGTCTGAGCCATTTTATCCCCTTCAAAGGGGGGGTTTGGTTTCTAGGTGGGTATGAGAGGAGATTGACAAATTTTAAAAGAAGGGGGGAAGAGGGACATCCCCCCCGTACCTCTATAAATGGGGAATTTGCGACTCCCTACCCTGATTTGAGGTATGCATGATATGCCCCCGAGGCCCACAAAATATAGGCCAGAAAAGGGGAGATGTCAGAGACAAGTTTATTATGCTACAAAATTTGACCAGTTCACAATCAAAATTGTTTAAATTCATCTGACTGGGGAGGTAAGATGGAAATGCCATTTCATGTGGGGGTTTGAATTACCTCCTTACCAGAGAAGACTTACTGGGCAGGTCTGCGACTACTTTTTTGGCCCACCTTCGCCCCAGCGACCGGGGAAAGAGGCCGGGGAAATTAGAAAAAGTCAATTCATGGGGTGACTTGTGTACATTTGGGGAAAAGGATTTTCCTTTGCGGGGGGTATTTACACCCCATGGGTGCAGAGGCCAAAATGGTCAAGGACGGGTGAAAAAACTGTGATTGAGCGTGCCTTGTGGGGCCCCGGAAGAGCGACTGGGTTTCGGGCTAAAGGGGTTATTAAAACCCCCCTATCACTTGTTTTTGTTTGCCTAAAAAAGTTATAAATCCGCGAAAAATTTGCTTTGGGGAAGTTGGGGGCGTAAACTTTTCAGGGTACGACGGTTGTTAGGTCCTCTAACACGGGAAAATCGCCGGGGGTCGGAGATTTTTTTGGGGGAGAGTTGGAGGGGTTTCTACCCCTCTCGTTTTTGAGGTTTGTGGCCGAGGTGCCCCCCTATCCATGGGGCTTTAAGAAAACGTCGCGCCAGTTTTCCAAATGGGTTTCTGTAATAACAAAACACTGGGGCCTTTTTTTAAAGATGGTTTTCAAAACCTTTTTCCCTTTTGATGGGGTATTTATCCGCCACATTCCAATGATAAATTTGAGATTAGGGTTGTAGGGGTTTTCGGGGTTTGGTGGGTATAGTACTACCTATCCCGCTTGGTTGGGGGGGTTTAAAATGATGTACTTCGAGGTGTGGGGGATCCACTGTCCCACGAGCGGGGAGAGCCTCCTGGTGGGTGGCCCTTGGGGAACAATCCCCAAGCCGCAGGGGATGGAGTGAACACTGGGAATAAAGATGGGGGTTTAACAACAACAAAATTGAAACAATGTCCCGTAAAAGGCTAATGCATGCCAAAAGTGGCAAAAAAAAATGTGGAAAATAATCAACACTTGAGAAAGTAACATCTCTCTGGCTTTTCATTTTAAAAGATGCAATAGTATGTAAGGGCATCCAGCCCCGGGTTCTTGGGAAAAAAAATGACTCTTGCCTCCCTCCGGGTCCTATAGGGGGGGGCCCTTCCCCCTTTACTCTCAGGCGGGGTGGGTACTGAAAATAAATCTAATGTTTTTCTCGTAATAAGGGGCATAGGGGCTTTGAATGCCCTTGCGTTTTTTAAAACAGTGGATGAAAGTCCTGGGAAAGAAAGTATTGTTGCATTATCCACCTGAAGTTTCGGCTTGCCCGGGATGCTTTCAGAAATTGTTCTTTAATAGTCCAATTGGGATATCGGCGGACTTGTCTTGGTTTACTGTTTTTCCCCACGTCTGGAAGGTCCAATTCTGAACCCCTTTCAATTTAAAGGGGGTGGGTCAGGTGGATGGGCTAGGGTCAGGGCTTTGCCCGCGGGGAATTTTTTCCTCTCCCTGTTCTCAAGATCTTCAAGTTTGTCTCGGAGGATGATTTCCGCATTTTGACAAAGTGTGATGTCTCTCTCATTTGCTTGAGTTGCGGTTTCACAGGATGTCATTCGTGTTTCAAGTTCTCCAATCTTTTGGGTGTTTTCTGTAATTTGGGACAGCGCTGTGCTTATTGACGTTTGTATTATGTCAATCCGACGGTCAAAATAGGGTGTTAATAGACTTGTCACCTCTTGTGCTACTGAGATTGCGCAATCTGTGGTCGAGTTGTGTGAGGCCTCTGGACTCGCCGCCGGGGAGAGGTTCGGTGGGGGGATGTCCCCGTCTGAGAGGAGGATTTGAGACGATTTAGCTGGCGAGGCGTTGGAGCTCATCGTCTTGTCCTGATTTTTTTCTTGTAACTTCTTGGTTTTAGTTTTGGTTAATTTCGAGGAGGAAGGAGTCTGGATGTTTTTAGCTTGTCTTTGTGGCATAGCTTGTGATTGTGACCTCAGGTATTTGTCCATAGTCTATTATTAGGGCGTAGCAGATTGAGAGAAACAGTACAATGTATGCCGGAAGATATTTGAGTGTATATTTAATGGATCATTGAATTAGGTGCCGACGTATTGCAGATATCGTAGAGGGGTGTTGATTAGGTCTTTGGCCTCTGGGAGGCAATGTCACTCACTTTATGCCTCAGTTAATGTTGCTAGTAGTATAATGTTGTACCGTGTTAGCCATAGAAAGTAGTAGAATAGTGTAGAAATCAGGCGATACCTTTTAGAGGCTAACTGAGTATATTTGATAGTGAGCTTTCGAGAGGACTAGTCTTCTTCTTCAGACTGATGTTATACAACAAACTGAAAATACACAGACTTTTTAACACACAAAACAATGGATCTTCAAAGGATCTTAGAATTCTTAAAAATAACAAAATGCAAAATATTGGGTACAGCGTTATTTACAACCTGTCAAGAATTAAACAGTCGGGAAACTTGTGGCGTGACGGGAGTGATCAGTAATTATTTCTCTTATCTCTATATGCAATCAGGGAGATTTGTTGCACTCACATTTCCCACACATAGCTTGACATGAAAGCTTGGCATGAATTTTTAAAACCCATTTTGCAGGGGTTTTAATTTTTGCATTAATTTATATTTCCCCATTTCCTTTCCTCTCCTCAGAGTCTTAAAATCTCCCATTAAGACCTTTGCCTGCAAATTCTTCCATGGAATGATTTTTCTCCAGAGAAATGTGCGGCCCAGGCAGATTCATTTCTGTTGTTGTTAATGGTGAATCTGTGGAATTCATACGCTGGCTGAGCCCTCTGCCCTGTTTCCCCCACATAGAGGCCTGTGGTAGGACATTGCATCCCACATAATCAGATACACTACATTGCTAGTCTGTTGTGTCCTGGATGTACTTGGAGTATCTTTGACCAGGGGTTTTAGGAGTTTTTCCCCACCAACTGGATATTCTCTGTCAGTGTCCCATCCCCAAAAATGTTTAGGCTCCCAGGGTTTGCCATCTTTATGGATCTGGGGAGCTTTAATAGAAGCAGCCCGGCTTGGGATCCTCGGGGATAAGAAATTCCGCCTGTTTCCCCGGACCTGAATTGGAAACTTTTTTATCATATTCTTTAGTTGTTTCATATAGGCCTCTGTGGGATCTTTCCAAGTTGGCAGTAGTGGATGGGGTTTTGACATTTTGTTGTTCGCTTCCTGGATATAGTCAGAGATGTCATCATGACTATTGCGCCCCCTTTGTCAGCCGGTTTTAAAATTATAATCCTTTTCTTTCAGTGAAGCAATACCCTTTCCCTGTTCCTGCAGGGTTAGGTTGTGTACTTGTTTCTTTTTTTTTCTCCAGGATTTCAGATTTTACCTTGCTTTTTGAAACAATCAATGTATTTATCCAGTCTGCATTAGTTCCAGGCCGTGGTCCAGGTTGATTTTTTGGTTGGTTTGTTATTTGCTGTTCTGTTCAGAGTCCCTGCTGTAGGAAGGTCTTTTCCATAGAGTATTCCCTCAATCTCATTTTCTGAAGAACTCCTCCATATCATTGCAGAGTTTGACATGGTCAGTGAGTGCTGAGGGGTAGAAGGAGAGTCCTTTGGAGAGAACTGCCATTTCATGTTTGTTTGGCTCATAGGAGGAAAGGTTCACCACACAGGTCTGCTGAGCTGGGCTGGTACTTGTAGTTGTAGTTGTAGTTGTCAGGAATGACAGCTTCCACCCCAAGCACACAAAACAGTCTATTATATACAGCCAGGCTATTTTGGTACAATCGTATTTGCTCCGACAAAGCAGACCTGACAGCACCTTCTGGGATCTGAGGACAAAATTTCTCAAACTTGGATACAGACCAAAAATTGACTGACAACCAAATCAGCAAAGCGGGCCGCCATCAACAAGACAGTCTGCTCACATACAAAGAGAAAACAGAAGGAAGAAAAGAGTGCCCCTAGTTGTCACCTACAACCCACAGCTGGAGATCCTAAAGAAAGATTGCCAAGGAACTTCAACCTTTTGCACATAGGGGACGACAGAACTCAAAGCATATTCCCAGTCCCCCCTCTCCGCTCCGTTCGGCACCCACCAATCCTGCGGCGCATTATTGTCCGGGAGCGCTCTGAAGGCCCCAACTGAAAATGGCACCTCACCCTGCCTGCAGAAAAAGGTGCAAGACCAGCAGTCACATCCACCCTGCTGACCGTGTACCGGTCCCACAGGCCCCGCAGGTGCACAGAATTAGGGGGACATTTTCCTGCAGGTCTAGCAATGTATTGTATCTCGATATGTGTATTTCAATGTCCTTTCCACAGGCCTCTATGTGGGGGAAACAGGGCAGAGACTCAGCCCAGCGTATGAAATTCACACAGATTCACCATTAACAACAACAGAAACTGATCTGCCAGTGGCCGCACATTTCTCTGGAGAAAATCATTCCATGGAAGATTTGCAGGTAACGGTCTTAAAAAGGAGATTTAAGACTCTGAGGGAGAGGAAGGAATGGACTAAAATTAATGCAAACATTTAAAAAATCTGCAAAAATGGTTTAAATATTCATGCCCGCTTCATGTCAAGCTATGTGTGAAAATTGAGTGCAACAAATCTCCCCTGATTGCATATAGAGATAAGAGAAAATTACGGGTCACTCCCGTCCACGCCTCACAAGTTTCCAGACTGTTTAATTCTTGACAGGTTGTAAATAAAATGCTGTATCTATATTTTAGCATTTTGTTATTTTTAAGAATTCTAAGATCCTTTGAGATCCATGTCTTGTTTTGATAAAAAGTCTGTGTATTTTCAGTTTGTTGTATAACATCAGTCTGAAGAAGAGAGCTAGTCCTCTCGAAAGCTCACTATCAAATATACTCAGTTAGCCTCTAAAAGGTATCGCCTGATTTCTTCACTATTCAGTTGATGTTGGACAAGTAGTATTGTTGATCCGGATCTAACTTAGTCCTGGAGAGGTGTGTAGAATTGTGGTTGCAGTGTATGCATGGACAGGTGTTGTTTGATTCTGTAGCCACCGAGTGGCAGTGTCCACTACCCTATATCTTAGTTGGTGTAGATCTTGTCATATTATTGATCTGGATCACGCTGAATCCTGAGCAGGTTTGTAGAATTGTGATAGTTGTGTGTGCGTTGAAGAATGTTGGTACTTGCACGTTTGTTGGTTGGATCGTATCGTGCTGTAGAGGACGATCTGTTTGCACGCTTGGTGGTTGGATTGTATCGTGCTATGAAAGGCAGTCAATTTACACGCTTGCTGGTTAGACTTTAACTCGTAGTGAAAGGCAAGCTGCTGGGGGGCGTGGCTTGACATGGCCGTGTGAGGAAGCAGCTTTGAGAGCTCCTCTACATTTTCTGGCTCCATCCGACTCCATCGACTTCAAATCATGGGGAAATCCTCCAAGAAAAAAAAGAGGGACCCCCCCCGGCCACCCCTGACCCGAATCAGGGTGATATTGGACAATATTTCGGGCGCTATTCCGCCCTGATGCCGCAGGATGACTCACGCAGTGTGGCCTTCCAAGATGGTGCCCAGGCCTGCACGGCTCCTCTCCCTGCACAGCCGTCCCTCCTTGCAGCCCGCCTTACCTGCAACCGGGTCCGGTCGTCGCGGGCTGGATCCTGGAGTCTCCGCCCCAAGTCCGCCTCCTCTGACCCAGCTGCACTCCCTGCAGTGAGGCGACGCCTCGGGCTCCGTCGATGGCGCCGGTGGCGCGGCCAAAGATGGCGCACGGGACAGGTGAGCCCGCCTCAACTCCGGGAAGTGCCGCGACTCCTTCCCCTGCATGGCCGGGAATGCAGCAGGCGCCTCTGAAGAGCGCACAACGAATGGTCCAGCCGCAGACAGAAACGGCACAGCGGGACTGGACTCTGGGCGGCGCCTTCTCCCTCTGCCCGCCGGTGACACAGCAGGCGCCAATGCTTGGAAGTACACCGATGCGGCGCCGACGGCCTCAAGGCAGAGCAGCAGGACCGGACCAGAGCTGCGCCGACTCCCTCTGCCCCGCCGGTGATACAGCCGGCGCCCCTGCAGGGCGTACGCTATGCGGCGCCGACGCGCTTCCAAGGCAGCGCAGCGGGAATGGACCCAGGGGCTGCGCCGACTCCTCTGCGCTATCGGGGGCTCAGCAGGCGCCTTGACAGGCGCACCTCACAGCTCCGTCGCATTGCTGAGCGACACTTACGGGAGCGGAACCTCAGGGTTTTCCCGCGCCTGGCAGCACGGCAAGCTTGTCGCGCTGAGCCCGGAGGCCAAATAGCTGCTCCGGTGCTCTGTACCAGCAGCGCTGGGGTCTTCGAAGGCCCCAACCACAGGTCAGTCCTCTCAGGCTGACTGACACTTGCCTCCCGGGGCCGCTGGTGGGTGGGGGGGAGTGACTAGGGGAGCTCTGCGGTCCGGGTTTCCAGATCCGGGGGGCCCATAGATGAAGGATATGGCTGGGACCAGGCTGGTACCACCTGTAGAGAGGCTCAGCGGGTTCCCCCACGGGGTGTAGCCCGCTCAGAATATTGCCGACCAAACTCCACCAATGAGGTGGAGGGACTGCACCCTTAGGACGTCTGTCCCTCTAGACGCAGACCCCTTGGTGAGTAGTCGGGACCTCCGGCCTGGGGGCAGACCGCAGCAATGCTGTGGGGTGGGCATCTCATTTGGATCGTGCTCCCAGAGAGGCGTTGCTTGTTTTGTTTATGTTTCCCACAAAACATACATTGTGGCTACTCATCAGCCAAACCCCCCCGAGAGGGGGACTATACATTCGCCCGCATGGGCCACAGGGTCTTCTGGGCGAATACACCTGGAGCTGCAGGCATCAGTTGGTCCACTCCTCGAGTACCTGTCTCTGTCTACATCAGGGGGCCGACGCATTCTATCTCTGGTTCTCCAAGCCGCTCTCGAGTAATATCTGTGACCCAAAAATGTCTTCATGACCTGGAACTCTGCGTAATGGCCTTAAATAAGTTCACCTTCAGACTTCAACCCAAAATAGGGACTCGGTTTGTGGCTCCTAGGGAGGTTGCAGTTTATGGGTCACCCCCTGCGAGCTGCAAGGGACCTGTCACCACAGTAGGTGGCAACCGTGTCACTTTTGCTGACCTTCAAAGTCGAGCCAAACCTTCTAACGCGACAGGGACAATTTTTTCCATGACCTCACGGTTGTTAGAGGAGTACACAAGGAGTTGCTACCTTCTCACGGACCTGGGCAACACCTCGACCAGGGTGGACACCTGCACAACTCAGGTCTTCCACTCTTATCTCTTAGTAGCCTTCAGAATGTGGTCCAGCTATTACATTACAGCCCACTTTTCCTCCTGCATGCTGCACCAGACGATGTTGAGAATAGGTGGCAGTAGAAATAATCTTCGGAATCCGGGGGGCTCCCGGAATCAGTGCGGCTCCTAGAACTTTAATCCACTGTTTCTACCATCTTTAACGAAATTTTGGAGCGGGCCCCTAAACACATTTATTGAGTTGGATAGAGTGCCAAGGTCTCCTTGTCCCTCTACAATGATCCCCAATCATCCCCAGAGATGTCATCAGCGGGTGCAATTTTCTGTCGTTCTCAAAGAGGTATATATGCAGCGCTTGCGTAGGGGGTGAACTCCTGTTTCAAGTGGCCTCAAAGCCCTGACAGATCTACCCAGATTTGTCGCATCATTTCCTAGAGCGCATGCGAGACCATGTGTAAACCTGGCTGCGAATTTTCTGAGGGAGAGTGAAGATCCGTATAGATGGGGGTTCTCATGTGCTCTTATTGTCCGCTACGAGGGCCAAACCTACACTTTACGGGCTCCGTTGGACTCCCGGGATTTCTTGATGGGGACGTGCAGATCCCTGTGTTTCCTCCCGGCCTGGCCTTCTGGGTAGCCACTCTGGGTGGGGGTGGTATTAATGCCTCGAGAGGGGCCCTGAATCCAGCGGCACTAGGTCTCCCGCCCAGGAAGTCACGGGGGGCCCAGGCCTCCCAGGCGCAAAACGTACCTGGTCGCAGGTGCCGATCCTTCAACTGGTTTCCCTCCTGACCACTAACTTAAACCCCTGTGGGTACTATATTCTCTCCGTGTTGGTCTCAGTCATTTGCAAGTCGGATGTTGATAGCTGCTTAATTGTATTTCCATATCTTTTAGAGTTGTTTTTGTAACAGGCCTGTTTTCTTACGCTATTCCCAATCGGATTGGGAGGCACCGCCAGTGCCAATTTATGGCTCGGGATACTCCCTGGTGCTCGCAATTTGTTGCTTAGCATGGTTGGCAGGGTCTCCTCTGCCTCAGGTTCAGTTTATTTGTGCTGTGTGGTTTTGATTGTGTTTTGTCGTCCGTACCCTGTGCTTCCTGTTCCTCCCTGTGCGCTCGGTGACTCCGGGATTGGTTGCATACGTTTGCCCTTTTGCAGAGTTTTAAATGGGGCGATCTTCAGATCAGCTTCATTCAACGCCAAGGGTCCTTAACAACCTGTAAGCGTGCTCAGATACTCTACCTTTTCATCGTCAAGAAAGCACAGATAGTTGTGTTTTCAAGAAACCCATTTTAAGTCGAACCTTACTTCGATGTTGAAAAAAATAGTACTATAGTCTCATTGGCATTCGCTAACTACTTCCCCCCCCCCCCCTCCCCCCCCCCCCCCCCCCCCCCCCCCGCCCCCCCCCCCCCACCCCCCCCCCCCCGCACCCCCCCCCCCCCCCCCCCCCCCCCCCCCCACACCCCCCCCGCCCCCCCCCCCCCCACCCCCCCCCGCCCCCCCTCGCCCCCTCCGCCCCCCCCCCCCCCCCCCCCCCTCCTCCCAGGCCCCCACCCCCCCCTCCCCCCCACCTCCCCCCCCCCCCCCCCCCCCCCCCACCCCTCCCCCCACCCCACCCACCCCCCCCCCCCCCCCCCCCCCCCCCACCCCCCCCCCCCCCCCCCCCCCCCACCCCCCCCCCCCCCCCCCCCCCCCCCCCCCCCCCACCCCCCCCCCCCCCTCCCCCCCCCCCGCTCAATAAATAGGGGGCGTGCAATTGCTATTGCACAAGTCCGCCTACCGCATCAGGGGTGAAACTGCGTCTTTGTTGAGAGGCGAGATATTTGATTCTGACTCTCTCCATGCAAGGGGCAGTGGTTGTCACTCGGATAGTGAGTCGTTTATGGCTCCTACATCAGGGCAGGTTGTCCTTTCTGTGTGTAGTACCGGACTTGTGAATTCACATTGCACTAGGGAACCTGTATTCGTGTTGCTGGAGATTTTAAAGTTCAATCGCGACGCTCCGTCCTGGATAATTCCGAAGGTCGTGCTCTCCATAGCCTAGTGCTAAGCCATCTAAGAATGGTATATAAGGGCTCTCCTTCGTGTTCGCAGTTAGTGATGGGGGGCGGTTGCTCAATCCACTGGATAGGACTATCAGCTTCTTCGCCCGACCGTGCATACTACAGTCGGGATTGTGATTTATATCCTGGTGGCGCAGTTACTGCCGCCTTTCTTGGCTGGTCGGATCCACGGCAGATCGTAGTGGTGTCTTGGTTCGATCTTGTGACAGTGCTTTGCTCCTTTCATTGTATCCCGCCTCTCAGCGCACAGACTAATCATGGCGCTGCAATGGATAACTTTTCTAGCTGACTCGGTCGTGTCTAGCGGTCTACATAGACTCACGAACACTTACCTTGACAGATTCAGGATGAGGTGTCTACACGCTCACACGTGAAGTGGGAGCTGATTGAAATGTGTGTCAGAGGCCTGCTAATGGTAACAGGGGAGTCTGATTGATAAAAGGTAGCCAGTTCGTCTGCTTCGATGGCGGCGGCGCTGCATAGAAGGTGATCTTCCCGGGAACTGCTGCAGCAAGGCAGGCTGCTTTCCGTCTCTGTATGCAAGAGCGTGCTAGTGTAGGCGCTGAGGATTGGAAGTCGACGGATGTTGAGTCCCTGCATGGGGCACTCTCATTCAGACTCCAAGGAGTAAATTCTATGAGTGTACTGGGAAGAAGTAAGGGATTTCGGCTAGCTAAAGCCGTCAACACAGGACAAATAGGACTGCGTCCTTTATCATTCAAGTTATGTAGGACCATTATTGGGACCACAGACCACACACGACTGTGGAGATAGCAAAAGGAGGTGCATAATGTGTGATCTCTAAGAACTTTCCATCTGCCCCTGGTCCTTCTCGGTTTCCACACGTACAAACGCGAGACCCCTGGTTCTTTCGCAGAACTTTGTCCACAGAAGCGCCATCCTGGAGATGGAGGATCCCGTTTTCGTGTGAGAACGTGGCTGTGGCATTAAGGCCTGCCCGGGGGGAAAAGATCAAGGGCACACACAGCCGGGCTCCGGCCAACTTTTTTTAGACCTTACCTTCTTCTCTCATTCCGGTTATGCTTCAGACCTATAATGCCATTTCCTCATCAGTGCACTGCCCGCCAGACTCTACCAGGGCCCACATCATGGTACTACCTAAGCCTTGTAAAGATCCCCAGGATTGTGGGAGTTATCGCCCCAGTATTCCCTCCTATTGTAGATTTTAAATATTTATGCCAAACTCTTGGCTGAAAACGTTTATCAATACTCTGTAGCCTTCGTGTCCACCCCGATCAGGTCGGTTGTGACGGGGGGAGGCAAGGGATATACTTTCAATACTCTGATATGATCCTGTATGCGCATTCGCGAAGGTTTCCTCCTGATGGGCCTGTCACTAGAGCAGAGATGGCGTTTGACAGGATATACTTGGGAGTCTTTAGCCTCTACCCTGATCATGTCGGTTTAGGCCCTCTCTTGTAATGACCAAAGCCATGGGCTATTTATGAAAACCCATTCAGCTCGACTTAAGATAAACGGGTCCCTGTCGGTGGTCTTTGAGATCAGGAATGGTTACCAGACAGGGATGTCCGCTTCCCGCCGTTATTAGATGTTTTTTTCCGTTTTATGGAGAATTCTGATGGTGTATATTCAAGCTATTCCTGGACTATTCAGGGGGATTCAAATATAGCGGGATCGTGAGTTTAACTGTTCCACATTCGCGGACGATTCTCCTTATTTATACGAGATCAGCATAAACTTCACTTCCCTCTCTGATGTCTGAGTAGCACGATTTTCTCAAATGGTCTAAGGACTTGATCAATCTCTCCAAATATGATGCATGAGTGTCTCGTTAGTTAAGGAGGTTGTGGATCGCCTTAAAGGTAACTTCCTTTCAGTTGGCATTCCTATCTGGGGAATCCAGATCCCAGTCGAACTGTCCCGCTTGTATGAAGCCAATTTTTGCCTCACCGTAATAAATCTCGTCTTTACTAGCGAATTGGGGTCAGGAGAGATTTTCGTGGTTAGGCAGGAGGAACAATTTTGCAAATGTCCGTCTCCTCTCGAAACTACGATAATTTATTTCAACCATACGATTAACATATGCCCGCATCATTCTGGATTAGACTCTAGCGATGCTTCAACGAATTTATTTGGGGCACTCGTCATACGAGATGCGTAGGGAACTCCTTCCCGTACCAAGAATGCGGGGTGTGTTGAGTGGGTTTGCCTGGGCTGCTGGCTTTATTACCTGGCGCTTCCCACTAGTATTTTTGTCTTCATTCATGTCTCGCAAAACAAACTATGGTGTATATTGCGCAGGCAGTGAGTCCTTACTCGCTGATTTACCTGCCCGGGTCTCTAAACTATGCAGTCTCGGAAACAACGACGTCATGTCATTCACCACGGGCAAATATGATGGGCTGTATGCGGCGACCCAAGTAACTCAGGAAACCGTTACTGGATCTGAGAGGCCCTCTTATTTCCCGATTACGGACAACCCTTTATTTCCCCGGGAAATCTAGCAACTCCTTTTTAGGCAGGCTTAAATAACCACTCCCTCCTTTGTAAAAGATAATCCATGACAGCCCAGGACTTATCGTCTGCTAACGGACCTATTGGAGGCAGGCCACAACTTCCCTAAGTGAAATTATGATTATGTCCAGCTGCAGCACTTCTTGCGTGCTCTTTCAGAAACTTGTTTTATAAACAGATCTTTGAATCATTTGAGATATTATGTGTCCAGCAGGAAACACCCAGAGCATCCATTTCCTGATCTGTCAATCCTGCTTTGCCTGCCTCTCCCTTCCTTACTGTTAGACTGGAATGGGATAACTTCAGATAAATCATTTGCGAAGAGTCAATGAATTAATGCTTCACTCTTACGCACAAAGCCGGTAATCGCGTCAAGGCGCAGGAAACTGGAGTTATAAGATTCTGTCTCGGGTGGTATAGGGTCCTCCAGCCCTAACTCCCTTAAGTTGGTACCCCAATACCTTAAGATATTTGTTGGAGATGTAACTTAAGAGGGGGGAACTATGACACATGTCTGGTGGGGATGTGGGGCTTACAGGGCTTCTGGATTTACGGTTCTACAGGCCTTTCAGAATGGCACGGGGGCCTCCATCCCAAAACACTCCTGGAGGCCACCTACTGTTTCATGCTTAATTTCTCTGTTGGGACGTATAAAATTCAATTGGCATAGGACACCTCCTCCAGGCAGCCATAGACAATATCCCGCGTAGGTGGTATGCAAATCTACTCCCCACCTCTGTATTTGAGTGGATTGAGGAGGTAGCCTCTACTTACCGTAATGAAGAATTGTTAGACACATAATCTGACGGAAACAAGAAGTTCCTAATGACGTGGAATCCTGGGTTTTGTATAAGGCCTTTTGAGTTCCAGAGTGGCAAGGGCCACATTGTGAGGGAGAAGCTGGACCCTGGCGTTGAAGTTGGGGGGGTCTTGTGATCCCCCTGAAACTCCATTTCCTGTGTTACAACAGATGTCGCCGGAGCCCGGGTTCCTGCTGAGCCAAGCCTATCCGTTTCTATCCTCCACCTTCTGTATTGTTGTCTTTTTGGTTATTTTTTTATTTTTTGTGTAGGCTGATTGGGTCAAATCATCCTAGCTCACGCAGTGGGTGCTGGCTTGGTCAGGATTCCCACTGTATGCTTTCTTCTGTTTTTATTGGACCATTGGTTTCTTATTGGGGACTTTATTACTTCCCGAGGTACTTCCTGGTCACGTTTTTATTGCCTATTTCATATGCCTATGGTACCTGTACTGTTTGTCTTGTTAAAAGAAAATGCTAATAAAACTTTAAATTTAAAAAAAAAAAAAAGAAAGGCATGCTGCTTGCGCGTTGGCTGATGGGGCTGTGTCGTGTTATGGGGGGTAGTCTGTTTTCACTCTGGCTGGTGAGACTAGATTGTATTAGGGAGGATAGTCTGTTTGCGCTCCGGCTGATGAGACTGCGTGGTGCTATGGAGGTTAGGCTGCTTTCAGGTTGGTTTTTGAGACTGTTTTGTGCTATGGGGGGTAGGCTGCTTTCATGCTGGTTGGTGAGACTGTTTCGTGCTATGAAGGAAAGTCTGCTTGTGTTCTGGCTCATGAGGCTGTATCGTGCTATGGAGGATAAGCTGCTTGCATGCTAGTTGGTGAGGCTATATAGTGCTATGGAAGGCACACTGCTTGCACTTTGGCTATTGGAACTGTACAGCGCTATGGGAGGCACACCGCTTGTACGCTGGCTTGTAAAACTGTATTGTGCTATTAAAGGCAGACTGTCTGCACGCTGGCTGGTGAGACTGTTTCGTGTTATGGAGGGCACACTGCTTGCATGCTGGCTGGCGAGACTATATTGTGCTATGTGAGGCCCACTGCTTACACGCTGGCTATTGAAACTGCACAGTGCTATGAAGGGTACACTGCTTGCACGTTGGTTGAAGATACTGTATCGTGCTATTGGGTGCATACTGGTTGATGAGACTGTGTCGTGCTATGGAGGGTACACTGCATGCACGTTGGCTATTGAAACTGTATCATGCTATGGAAGGCGCGCTGCTCACACGCTGACTGGTGAGACTGTACAGTGCTATGAAGGGCACATTGCTTGCACACTAGCTGGTGAAACTGTGTCTTGCTATGGAAGGCAAACAGTCTGCACACCCGCTGGTGAAATTGTATTGTGCTATAGAGAGCACACTGCTTGCACTCTGTCTGGTGGAGCTGTCTCGTGCTATGGAAGGCAGATTGTCTGCTCACTGGCTGGGGAGATTGTGCATGACTATAGAGGCAGATTGGACCTTACACAGGTCTGTTTAGCTTGTATTTGGTCTCTGGGAGAGAGGCTCGGGGAGTTTTCTCCGCTGTAGTTTCCCCGCTGGCTGTATGTAGGGGATGCCCCTGGTTGACCAAGATGGCCGCCTGTCGCGCCACCCTACCCGTGGGGTTATGAGCACAAGGGCAAAATGGCCTGATCTCAATGGCGGCTTACAAGGGGCAGGAGATTAGTGTCTCGTCAGAGGCTCCCTGTGGCTAGTCTCCCCCAAGGCACGATCTCACCTCCGCTGCCCGTTCAGCCTCCCGATCCGACTGTGTGGTGCGCGGTGGAGTCAGTCGCGCTGTTCTGCTCTCGTGGCTGCAGGCGGTGATGTCGATGCCTAGGGCCACTGACGCTGTGTGTCTCGTCGGGGCGCCCGGACCTGCGCGATCTCCCTCTTTGCTTCCTTCGGGAGTTGCGGGCGATGACAAGCGGTGCCTTTTTGCAGGTCCCAATCTCTCTGGGCGTCCGCGCAGGTTCTGAGGAGTTCTGCGTCTGAGTACCTTGTGTCCACCACTGGCACGCGGCAAGGACCGTGAAGACCTCGTTCGGTCTCTAGACAACCGGGAATGTTGAGGGTGAGCTGCTCCGGTAGGTCTCCGCTCTTTCTCCATCAGGAAGGTCCCTGAAGGCTATTGATGCCCGAGTTTGTGTGGGTTTTTCCTCGCTTTATCGGCAGAGGTCCAGCGGAGCTCAGTTAAGATGCAGCCGCTTCATACGTCCGCCCCCGGAAGTCAGGGCCGCCATCGGGAAATTTTGGGGCCCCATACAGCTGGAGCGTCTGGCACGCCCCCCCCGCTCCGGCCGACCCCTCCGCCACCCTCCCCCCCCCCCCCCCCCCCCCCCCAACCCGCAACCCCAGAAAAAGAAAGAAAATTTCTGGAGTCATAAAAAAAAAAAATCCAATTGCGCCATTGTTTTCGGATTTAGTTCTTGCTGGATTTTACAACTTATGTTTATCTGTATTTTGTGGGTCAGTTCGTATACAAGGGCCAGCAAATACCAGAACATGATCACCACGTGTCACCACTACAATGTTACTGACCAAACCAGTATACCCAGACCAATATTGCCAAGCAACAATATACAAACACTAAATAATACAGCCACCTATCACTACCATATGCTGACTAACACCACCATAATGTTATCGAGTAAACCATTACACCAAGACCAATATCACCAAAGAACAACAATATACAAGCACCTAATAATACCGCCACATCATCACCACATATCTCCAACATAACAATACTGAATAATACCTCCATACAGTTACTGAAAATAAACCATTATACCAAGACCAATATTTTGCTCCATACAGTGACCCTATAGTGGTAGACACCAGGTACACAGGTGCTTTACAAATAGTTTACTTGCATTTAGGGCCTCACAGGTGACGTCTTGTCCGAGGAGTCGTTCACTTTCCCTTTTCTTCTCTATTCGGTCGCGACCTCCATGATGACTTCCTCCGTCCACCACTCGTCCCTGTAGAATTTACAACACAAACACCTGAGACTCCTCACTTTTTTATAATTTTCCCATCCTTAGTGGCCCAAATGGCAATAATAACCCCCTGGTAATTACAGGACCCCCGGTAGGTAGGCAGGTAGCTTAGGGGCCCCCACAGTCGGTATGTACGTACAATGTGGTCCCCGGGCAGTAGCTAGGCAGCTTTGGGCCCGTGTAGGTAACTTAGGGCCCCCCTGTAGCTTAGGGTCCCTAGGACACCCAGCCATGTGTGAGAGGGACCTCTCCTCCCCACAGCTGGGATTAGGAGGGGGCCCACACACACACGATTGGGGTCCCCTACAGGCTACGCAGCTGGGCTGGAGGGCCCCACGGTCTACGCAGCTGGAGGCCCCCACGGGCTATGTGGCTGGGTGGACTGGTGACCCTCACAGCCAGCTTGCCTGGTCTGGCTGTGGGCCCTATAGGCAGCTGTGCTGGGCTGGGCTGGCTGGGGACCCCGTGGGCGGCTGGACTGGTCTGGCTGGGGACCCCGTGGGCTACAGGGCTGGGCTGGGGACCCCCATGGGTGGCTGAGCTGGGGGGCACCACGGGCAGCTGTGGTGGGCTGGGGGGCCCCATGGGCAGCTGTGCTGGGCTGTGCCGGCTGGGGGGGCCCTGAGGGTGGCTGTACCGGCTGGGGGGCCCCTGAGGGCGACTGTGAGGGCTGGGGGGCCCCTGAGGGCGGTTGTGACGGCTGGGGGGCCCCGAGGGCGGCTGTGATGGCTGGGGGGCCCCTGAGGGCGGCTGTGCCAACAGGGGGGCCCCTGAGGGCGGCTGTGATGGCTGGGGGGCCCCTGAGGGCGACTGTGCTGGGTCAGCTGGGGGGCCCTGCGGGTGGCTGGGGGGTCCCATGGGCAGCTTTGCTGGGCTGTGCCAGCTGAGGGGGGGCCCTACGGGTGGCTGTGCCGGCTATGGAGAGGAGGGGGCACTGCAAAGAGGGGGTCCGTGCTTCCGGTTACAGCTTCTACTTACATCTCCTGCGCTGTAACCGGAGCCGGGACCTCCTCTCTCTGCTGATGTGTACTACCCAGCACCCGGATGCGGAACAATTTGAATATGTGAGGCCCCGCCCCTGGGGGGCGGGGCCTCACTCATTCACATTGTTCCACAGACAGAGGAGGGCCCGGCTCCGGCTACAGCGCGCATCCAGGGAGGGAGGTAAGTTGAAAATGTCAGGAGGCGGAGCGCAGCTGTGCCGGGAGCGCGGGCCCCCTCCCACAGCAACGCACCGCATATTGAATGTAGGCGGAGCGCAGCTGTGCTGGGAGTGCGGGCCCCCTCCCAGCACTGCTGTCACTCCTGGGCGGCCGCCGGGTCCTAACGAGAGCGCGGCGCTCTATTATGTAATGTGAAATAAGGGGGCCTGCTTGAAGTGGGCCCCCCTATTTCACCGGGCCCCATACAGGAATACCGGCTGTACCCCCTGTATGGCGGCCCTGCCGGAAGTCCTCTATAGTCCATTTTTTAACGGATTTTGGTGCTAAGATCTGCATTTTTACGGATTTTGGCGCTAATAAAGCTATCTCACGTTTGTTGACAAAAATAGGTTTTTTTATGGATTTTGGCCCTATTAGCACCAAAATATGTTAAGAAAAGGATTTTAACACCAAACTCCGTAAAAAAATGGACTCTGGCGCCAAAATTCGTAAAAAAACGTATTTTTGGCGTCAGAAGCGAGAACATTATTAGCGCCAAAATATGTTAAGAAAAGGATTTTAACACCAAAATCCATATAAAAAAAGGATTATTGAGCCAAAATCCATAAAAAAACGTATTTTTGCCGTCAGAAGCGAGAACATTATTAGCGCCAAAATATGTTAAGAAAAGGATTTTAACACCAAACTCCGTAAAAAAATGGACTCTGGCGCCAAAATTCGTAAAAAAACGTATTTTTGCCGTCAGAAACGAGATAACTTTATTAGCGCCAAAATATGTTAAGAAAAGTATTTTAGCACCAAAATCCGTAAAAAAACGGATTCTGGCGCCAAAATCTGTAAAAAAAAAATGTATTTTTGGCGTCAGAAGCGAGATAACTTTATTAGCGCCAAAATATGTTGAGAAAAGGATTTTAACAACAAAATCCGTAAAAAACGGATTCTGACGCCAAAATCCGTAATAAACGTATTTCTAGTATGTATCAAAGTATGAATTGCGCAAAAATCGTTAGCGGCCAAAGCATGATCATTTTATTACAAAAGGTACAAGAAAGGACACATCAGACACTTGTATGCAGATTTGATAAGATATAACCTTTATTAACACCCACTATAAGTGGGACTTGGGTCTCCTTGTTGGGTTTTCATTACAAAATCGCGGCAAAAAACGTCGCGAAAACGCGCCAAAAGACGTCCAGCACTTTCCATAGACTCCTGTAGTAAATTTTCTGCCCTGCTCTGCCGTTTTTTTAGAACATGTTGCAAAAGACGACCAGTAAAAAAAATGAGCAGAAAAAAGAAGCTCAGTCAGCAGGACGTTTTTACAATAGAAGTCTATGGGAGCTCTTTGCAGTCGTTTTTCCAGCGTTTTTAAAACGCTGAAAAAAATTACTTTTTTCTGTGCAGTGTAGACATAGCCTAAAAGGAGGGGACCAAAAATGTAAGCATGTACTTTCTTGGTTACCATTAGCAAAGTGCTATGGTTTTAGAGAATGAGCTGCTTTATTTGTCCTTAGCAACAGAGTTTGTTTACAGGTGGGGTTACACCCCGCTAGTTTATTAGTGGCTGTCGGACAAGTTGTGTGCTGCTCAGGTCGCGAACGGTAGTGCACACACACACAGGAGATGCACAGTAGTGGTCACGGACGGGACGTATGTTCAGTGACAGAGAGAGACACACTGTGGAGAACACGTTTTCCATTCACTCACTGCAATCAGTGAGTGAAGCGGCAGCTGGGAGAGAGACACTGTGGAGCACACGTTTTCCATTCACTGACTGCGATCAGAAGTCCTGCAGCAGTCCCACATAAAACAATTTTGCGACAGAGATCTTCAGTCTCATGTACAGGTCAGAGGTGTAATAATCTGAAGGATATATCACTGTGTGTGAGAGAGAGAGAAAGAGAGAGAGAGACAGAAGAAAGATCACCCATCTTTCCCAGAGTTCTGAATGTCAAATGCACATTCTAGTTTTAAAAGTATGTATATGTATAGAAAGTGAGAAATGTAGATATAAACTATGGAGTTAAACTTAGCTTTTCACTTTCAAAGACAGCTGAGAACCTCTCCCTTCGGTTTTATTTTAGAACAGTCCCAGAAAATATGTGTCAATGTGCCCCACTCTCTGCAGCATCTCCAGCATAAGTCAGGTACATTAGGATAAAGTGCATGAAGAAGTGCAGGGGTGTGGTACCAAAACATGATAAACTTAAACTGGTTTTCCTTGTACGAGATACAAGAGGAAGACTTAGCTGTCGGCAGGACCGCCATACAGGGGATACAACCAGTACTCCTGTATGGGGCCCGGAGAAATAAGGGGGCCCGCTTCAAGCAGGCCCCTTTATTTCACATTGTAGAGTAGTCTGTTTTCTATTACTGTAGAGCACGGCTGTGTGTGTGGTGGGGGGCCCCCTTCTCCCCCCTGCTGTGTGTGTGGTGGGGGGCCCCCTTCTCCCCTGCTGGGGCCTTCTCCTGTACCCACATGGCCTGGGGGGAGAAGGGGGCCCCCCACCACACACACAGTCGGGAGGGAAATGGGGGCCCTCTCATGCATCCACACGGCCAGGGGGGAGGAGGGGTGCCCCTCAAACATGGCACTCAGCCGTGCTTGAGAGGGCCCCCTCCTCCCTCCGGGTCATGTGGGTGCATGAGAGGGCCCCTGGCTGTGTGTGTGGTGGGGGACCCCCTTCTCTTCCTGGCTGTGCATGTGGTGGGGGGGGCCCCCTCCTCCCCCCTGGCCGTGTGGATGCATGAGAGGGCCACCTCCTCCCCCCTGGCCGTGTGGGTGTGTGAGTGAGAGAGGGGCCCCCCCCCTCCCGTGTGTGGGGCCCTCTCTCACTCACACAAACCCACATGGCCAGGGGGGAGGAAGGGGCCTCAAAGTTAATAAAAAAAAAAAAAAAGTTTACAAGTGTAAAAAAAATAAAAACGTATTAGGGTATGTTCACACGGCTTCCGCCTGAACATCTGCTTTTCTGAAGCCTCTCTGGGTTCGTCTGAACGGACCCAGAGACACATTAGAAAAGCAGATGTTGATACGGACCCAAGAAGCCATGAGAACATACCCTTAAAAGCATAGTTGCCAACTTTTGAAAATGGAAAAGCAGGAGATTTTAGACAGCGGCGCGCTACGTGCGCCGCGTCAAAAATTTGCATGGACACGCCCATCTTTCCGGTATGCCACTCCCCCTTCAAAAAGCCACACTCACTCCACCTAACTGCATAACGGCTTTGGAAGAAAGCCAGGTAGATGCCCTTATAGCCAGGTAGTAACCCCCCATAAGCAGGTAGTGCCCCTTAAAGGGCAGGTAGATGCCCCCTTGTAGCCAAGTAGATGCCCCTCTGTAGCCAGGTAGGTACCCCCCTTGGTTAGCCAGGTAGGTGCCCCCATTGTTTGCCAGCTAGTGCCCCCTCTGTTGCCAGGTAGTGCCCCCATTGTTGCCAGGTAGTGCCCCCTCTGTTGCCAGGTAGTGCCCCCATTGTTGCCAGGTAGTGCCCCCATTGTTGCCAGGTAGATGTCCCCTCTTGTTGCCAGGTAGATATCCCCTCTGTTGCCAGGTAGTGCCCCCATTGTTTGCCAGCTAGTGCCCATTGTTTGCCAGCTAGTGCCCCCTCTGTTGCCAGCTAGTGCCCCCTCTGTTGCCAGCTAGTGCCCCCATTGTTGCCAGGTAGTGCCCCCTCTGTTGCCAGGTAGTGCCCCCATTGTTGCCAGGTAGTGCCCCCTCTGTTGCCAGGTAGATGCCCCCTCTGTTGCCAGGTGGTGCCCCCATTGTTGCCAGGTAGTGCCCCATTGTTGCTAGATAGATGCCCCCTCTGTTGCCAGGTAGTGCCCCTCTGTTGCCAGGTAGATGTATCTTCTGTTGCCAGGTATTTGGCCCCTCTGTTGCCAGGTAGATGTCCCCTCTGTTGCCAGGTAGTGCCCCCTCTGTTGCCAGGAAGTGCCCCATTGTTGCCATGTAGATGTCCCCACTGTTGCCAGGTAGATGTCCCCTCTGTTGCCAGGTAGTGCCCCTCTATTGCCAGGAAGAGCCCCATTGTTGCCAGGTAGTGCCCCCATTGTTGCCAGGTAGATGTCCCCTCTGTTGCCAGGTAGATGTCCCCTCTGTTGCCAGGTAGAATGCCCCCATTGTGCCAGGTAGATGTCCCCTATGTTGCCAGGTAGTGCCCCCTCTGTTGCCAGGAAGAGCCCCCATTGTTGCCAGGTAGATGCCCTCATTGTTGCCAGGCAGAGCCCCCCCTATAGCTAATAAAAATAAAATAATAAAATCCACTTACCTCACCAGGCTCCTGCAGCGCTGCCAGCTCCTGACCGATCTCCTCAGCGGACGCAGGGGGAAGTGAGAGCAGCCACGCGTCACTCACCCTGCAGCCGCGCGTCACTTCCCCTGCGCCGCTGACCTGTATGTGCGGCGCACACACCGGCGCCGGACATACAGGGGGAGGAGGGAGCGATCCCTCCTGCCTCCTCCCTGCACAGCGAGACTCCGGGCGGGTGAAGCGGGCGCAGCGGCCGCTTCACCCGCCTGTAGGAGCGGCCCGGCGGCGCCAGAGTAGCGCACTAGAGCTACCCCGGCGCCGTGGCCATTTAAAGAGCCCCCGCCACCTGCTGGCGGCGGGGGAATGCCAACTCTGCTGGGAGGGCGGGGGGACCCAAATAGCGGGACCCCCCCCGCCAAAAACGGGAGAGTTGGCATGTATGCTTAAAAGTTGATATCACCCCCCCCTTTCGCCATTTTACAAATAAGATAAATAAAATAGTTCCCCATTTGGTGTCGCCCTGTCCAAAAAGTCCAGTCTATTAAAATAAAACATCAGTTAGCCCATAGGCTATGTCTCCTCTGTACTGCTTTACGATCGTATCTGCGGCGCTTTTTAGCTTTTTTAAAAGCGCCGAAGATACGATTGTTCGTGCGGCCCCATAGACGGCAATAGGAAAGACAAGCTGCAGTTTCCACAGCTCGTCTTTCCTCTGCTCGTTTTTCGGCACGGGCGTATTATGCATGTTGTATAATACGCCAGCGCTTTTAGTTTTCTTGTATGGGTGACGGCAAAAAAACAAGAAGTGACCGCGGTTTTTGTACAAAGCGTGACAAATCCCACAGCCGTGCATCTGAAAAAAAATAACCACTTTCTGACCGTTTTTTGTCTGATGCAGTGGAGACATAACCATACACTGTACACTGTACAGTAGAAGAAAAAAATTCCAAACACTAAAATTGCCATTTTTTTGGTCATTTCACGTCCTTTAAAAATTAAAATCAAATTGATAAAAAAGTGGCATGTATTCCAAAATGGTAGCAATAAAAAGTATGTTTCAGCCCGCAAAAAATGCCACCCAACTCAGGTCTGTAGGTGTTACAAAAAAGTTATTGGCCGCACTGCCCACACAAAATAGCGTTGCGGTGCAAATTTCAAAAATAGTAAATGTTTGGAATTTTTTTTATGGTACTGAAACATAACAGAAACCCTACATCAGGCATCATCTAACTGCGGCCCTCCATTATTTAGGAAACTACAACTCCCATCATTCCCACTGTTATAGATGATATAAATGCATGATGGGAGTTGTAGTTTCCCAACAGCTGCAGGGCCGCAGTTTGAGGATGCCTGCCCTACATATTTGGTGTTGGCAGATGCGGATCAACCTGTAAAATACAGATAACACATCATTTATATCAAGAATTGAATGTCGTAAAAACAAAACTCCCGCAAACATGGCGCAAGTACTTTTTTTCCACATTTTTCAGTTTCCAAGTACATTAAATGGCACCATCGATTCCACACCAAAATCCATGTTTACAGATCATGTTTACCCTAGACACAGTCATACACATTATGATAAGTCCATCTTGTCCCACAAGAAAATAACCCTCATGTCTATGTAGCTGGAAAAACAAAAAAGTTATGGCTCTTGGAGAGTGGGAAGGAAAACCCCTTCCTGACAGATAGTCATAATAATTTGGCTCTGTTTTTTTTTCCTCCGTGCCTTCCAGGAGCCATAATTTTTTTTACCCACCTACATAGACATGAGGGTTTTTTTCTTGGACAAGATCAGAATGTATGTGACTGTGTCTATGGTATGTAGGGCCCTGCCAAAAGAGTCTACCTTGGCGTGGTGGCAAAACAAGTTATATTTTCTAAACTAGGAAATGCTAAGGAGGACATGAAAGGGGGTGGGGCTACAGCAGTGAATGGGTGGTGCCTGGGAGGGACATATTTGGGGTAGTGCCTGGGAAGGGGTGTGTTTGGGGTGGGACATGGAAAGGGGGCCCAGGCACTTTGGCTGTATAGGGCCCCAAAATTTCTATTGGCAGCCCTGGCTGTCGGGTCCAAATTGTTTGCCACAATTCAAGGGGGATGGGGCTGCCTAAATATGCCTCCCATCTCCTCATATAAGAATGATTAGGGGCCTGCGCTGAGTCAGATTCCAATAGAATTTGATATATTGAAGTGTAACGGTCAGTGGTAGTGGATACTCTGGACCACCACAAGTAATGGTAATAGCCACGCCAGGGAGCAGAGTCTAAGTAGGTCCGGTTTTCACCAGAGCCCGCAGCAAAGCCGGATGGACTTGCTGCGGCGGATTGCTACCAGTTCGCTACCACTGACGTGACTTGCTTGTGGTGTCGGCCTAGGTGCAGCGTGGTACAAAATTGTGAAGCAAGCTCGTAGTCGGGGACAGGCAGGAAGGTCAGGATAGGCAGCAATGGTTCGTGGTCGAGGGACGGAGGCAGAAGGGTTCGATACACACTAACGCTCACAGCCGAGGACGCTGCAGAGGTGCGGGAGTGCCCGCAACCCGACACGGGGATCGCGGGACACCCGTTACGGGAAGAAATCAGTCCAGCAGTTGAAAGGTTACCCCTGCATATCCTTTTAAAGATTGTGGGAATTGAAACTAAAGTAGTGGATAGGGATTTGTTTAAGAAATGGCGAATTTGTAAGTAAGAATAATAGTTCGGGCACCCAAATCTTTCACGTAGAACATCAAATGGGAGAATTTCTTGGGTTCTGTGATCCACAATGTCTGCCAATCTAAACAGCCATTTATCAAACCATGATTTCATTTGAGAGCTCTGTAGAATGTCTGAAAGCAGGGGCTGAAATAGAAATAATGTCATAGGTGAGTATTGTGAGCTGAGTTTAAATTTCTTGTGACAAGATTTCCAAATCTTCCATGTTAAAGCCATGGGGTCCAGTAGTGGCCTGTCTATCTTATTGTAAGTGGTGGACCACAGAAGCAAGTTGGGATGGATCGGGCTAGCCAAAGCTTCTCCAGTTCAGCCCATTTGGCGTATGCGAACAGCGATGACCAAGCTGGGATCTGTCGTAATTGTGCCGCCCAGTAATATTTCTGAATATCGGGCACAGAGAGGCCTCCCCTAGCTTTAGAAGCCAGTAATACTGACTTAGGTATGCAATGTCTGCCCTGAGCCCATATAAAGCGCATAAAGGCAGCCTGCATGGTTCTCAATTCGCTGCTGGGAACTGGTACAGGCAATGTCTCAAACGAGTACATCAGCTTTGGGAGAGCTGTCACCTTAATTGCTGCTATCCTATGCAGCAGCGAAATAGGAAGGGCGTTGTTTTGCCAAGTTTTGTCAATACAGGTTCTAGATACAGCTTTAAAGAAGGCCAGTCAGTCAGGATACAACACAATTTTATTTAACATAGGAATCAATCAATTATGATCAAATATAACAGGGAACTCTAGGGACCAACACCAGCGCAAGCATCCTTAACACTGGATACAAAGCTGAAGTCACCAAAGTTTCTCTGGTTCTTATAAGTCTTAAACAAAAAAACAGGCAGACACAACCTACGTATTGTGTCCACTTAGAGCATAGAGGTCTTTTGCATTACCTTATCCTGTACCATAGAGGGGCCAGATCCCTGAGTCTAAGATAAGGAAATACAGAATCACTCAGAAACCAGATGATGTGGCCCCATTAGGTCGTAAATTAAGCAAGTCTGTAGGCTTGAGAGCTAAACAGAGGTACACAAGCCTGTGTGATTATAACTTGTGATACAACAAAGGAAATTATAATTAGTTTAATATACAAGAAATGGAAATTATGACATCAAATAGTCACATATTTCACTAGCACTACAGGCGTGCCATTTACTTAATAGCCAATGGACTTCTAATAATTTATTGGGGTAATAAAGTGGCATATGAGGCCATCAAGTTCATCCTAGATATTTCAAGGACTTCTGCTGCCAATTAAAGTGGAAGTTCGACCTGTATGTCTCCAACTGGGCATTAGGGATATTTAAGGGTAACGGCTCTGTTTTGGATGTGTTAACTTTATATCCCGAGAGAAGTCCGAAGTGATTCAGAAGGGATTGTAAGTTAGGCAAAGTAATGTGTAAGTTTGTCAAAGTTAACAAAATGTCGTCTGTATATAAGGACACTTTGTAGTCCCTGTCTCGGACAGGTTCAATACATAAAACAAAGATCATCAGGGATAGGGGACAGCCCGGCCTAGTGCCATTTTTAAGTGTTATCAGAGGGGAGTCAGCGTGTGGGAGACATATGGAAGCTGAGGGGCGTGAATAAAGAGATCAGAGAGCATTGACGAAAGGACTCTGAAAACAAAATATTTTCAATATTTCAAACATGAAATTCCAATTCAGCCGCTTTTCCCGCATCTAGACTTAACAACAGAGTGGGTTCATGTCTCCGATGTACTATGTCAATCAGGTCTATCGCTCTTCTAGTGTTGTTGGTGCCCTTTCTGCAGGGGACAAACCGGACCAGACCTTTGTTGATCCATCCCGGCAGACAGTATGCTAACGATTAGCCAAGTTTTTGGCAAAAATTTTAATATCAGCATTTAGAAGAGCGATAGGCCTATAATTGGAGCAATCTATATGGTCTCTATTAGGCTTGTGAATCAAAGTTATATAAAAATGAATCACAGATGGGGGAAGCGTGTCTCCTTTCAGAAAATAATTAAATAATGACAGCATATGGTCTTCTAGCTGTGGGAAGAAGGTCTGAAAATATAAATATGTAAGGCCGTCGGGTCCTGGAGATTTTTTAGATGGCAAGTTTTTGAGGGTTTCTTTGATCTCCTCCATAGTTCTTTCAAGGACAGGGAAGGGAGATTGCAAGAATTAAGGAAATCCCTCAGCGTGTCTGGTTTACCTGACAGTAACATAGGCAAAGAATCCGGGAGGTTGTAGAGCTTAGAATAAAATTAATGAAAAATCCGAGATCGAAACCCACACATAGCGGTTCTTCATGGTTTTGAGAGCTTTATCTATCTCATTGTTACCACAAAGGATTCAGAATGCCATCAGAGGCTGCTTTAGTCTAACTTCATGGTTCCAAACACAGATATTGTTGGGTGACCCACCAATGTGATGAGGGTATTGTGACTATGTAACAAGTAAGTGAGAGAGGGCATTGGGCTCTGTGAGTGGGGGAGAGGCGGAACATAGTTTTTGCCCTGCCTTCCGAGATGGGAGCTTTGGATCGGGTGTTCCATGTGAACCCTGAGCGAGGGAACTGACGCGCATGATTATTTTGGGAGCGGGTGGTGGTGGAGGCGAGCTCGGAAAACCGGGGGGAGGGAGGGTTATTTATGACCAGACAAGTTGCACTTAGTGACAGATCTGATGTGTTGTTTCATTTTATATGTCAATAACCATGGTATGAGCTTTATTAGCTCTAAAATAATATCTTTGTCTGCAGTAGACTAGTAGTTTTTCAGTACTAACTACTTCCATATGTTTCATTCTAGATTGGATCTCAACAACCTCCTGGAGTGTGCGTTTGGACGGGTTTGCTACCAAAGAAGCCTCAAGTGTTCTGAGTCGTTACCTAAGAGCAGTTATCTGCAGAGCTGCGTTCTTTTTGATGTGTGATCCCAAGGCAATGCAATGTCCCTGGACCACTGCATTATGGGCTTCCCAAAGCGTAGCAGGCGAAGACACTGAGCCAACGTTCAATTGAAAGTATTCCACAATCGCCTGACGTAACTCTTCTCTATGTTGGGGTTGCTTTAACAAAGATTCATTGAGACACCAATGGCATCTTTTCGTGTGAGTATTGCCTAAATTTAGGGTTAGAGTTAAAGAAGCATGGTCAAACCATATGATAGCGTTGATCTCCGCTGTGCCCAATTGTCGTAGAATGGGTATATTTCTCAAGAAGTAGTCGAGACACGAGTGAGAACCGTTGGGGGGCGAGTAAAAAGTATAAGTCTGTTCAGTCAGGTGTGCTATGAGCCATAAGTCATACAGGTTGAACTTCCGTATGCACTTCCGAAATTCCCTAGATAATGCTCTTAAGGATGGGTGCAACACTCTGCCATGCAACAGTTTATCTACTTTCTCCAAGAAGAACATATTAAAGTCACCGCCAATTAGCACTGGGCCCTGAGAAAGTTTAGACAATTTCACTAACATTTCTTGGAGAAACCTAACCTGTGATGTATTTGCGACATATGTATTACAGAGCGTGATTTGCGATCCCTCATATGAACCTTGCAGGATGAGATATCGTCTCTCTGGTTCTAAAACCAATTCCTGTACATGAAATGGGCATTGACTGGAGAGTAGAATAGCCGTACCAGCCTTCTTTTTTTTGTCATTCGTAGCTTGAAAAGCCCTCGGGTAAAGGTGCTTAGCAAATGCAAAATTATTATCCTTGTTAAAATGGGTTTCTTGTAGGAAAACTATTTGTGCTTTAGATTTCTTAAGATCTGCTAAAAGTAATCTCCTTTTCAGGTTTGAGTTCAGACCTTTAACATTCAATGAATATATATCAATCATTTTGGCAACATATGGAAGAAAGCTGATGTAGCAAAGTCCACTTACCCAAGCTCATCTTGAGTTCAAGTGTAGCCGGACTGTGACCAGGGAATGTGTAAACTTCACAAAATATAAAGACAATAGGGAAAGGAAAAAATAAAGACATAAAATAAAAAGAAGAACTGTACTCTAGTGAGAATTTCACTAAATCCTAAACCGCCTTAGAGAGGGAAATGAAGAATTTATTTTTTACCAGAGCCTCCCTGACAAAGAGGAGGGATGAAGAAAGGTAGAACAAAATACCCTCCAAGGTTGAGGGCTTGAGTGCTCGGAACACGTGTGGAGCACTTACCTGAAAAAATAAAGGGAAAAGTAGAAAAAACTTGTAACCCTAAAAAGGGTAGACAACTTCCGCTGCCTGTGAAGTTAGGGTACTTAACATCTAACCCCAATCAAAAAGCTAGCTGTAACCCCTATAGCTGGGAGGGGGAGACATGAAACACATTTTAATATCTTAACCTAACGCCTAAAATCTGGCAATCAGAAATAAAGAACACTAGTATGCAGAGTATCAGAGAAAGATCATGGCGGGGAAGAGGAAAGGGAAGGGGGGAAGAAGAGAGAAAAACAAATCTCCATCTTAAAATTTATCCTCTCCCGCCACGGACTCTAGGAAAAGATAGTACATCTCCAAAAGGGCCATAAGTCCTCAAGTAGGAGGGGTATGGGCATGCGCTGGGGATACTCTTGGGGAGTCTCTTGGATGTTGTCATCTCCTCTTGTTTTGTGTCTAACTCCAGATTGGTAGTGGAGATATGGGGGGGACTGCAATTTCCCAGTCCTTGATATCTGGGGGTGTAATGTTAAAGGTTGTGCAGAAAGATGGCAAGTCCTCATATGATCTCAAAGTAGCTGTGCGAAAACTTTTAGAGGCAAAGAAGGCAGAAGGATATACATAGTTACATAGTTTGTAAGGCCGAAAAAAGGGAGTTTATTTAAATAAACTGCTTTTTTATTTTGTTTCTGTGTTTTTTTTTCCATTTAATTACTATGATAGTAATGGTGGTGTCTGTCAGATGCCTCCATTTCTAACACTTGGGCTTGGTGTCAGCCTGCGGCAGTTTTTGTCACCCCAAGGCTGACACTAACCCTGTGTCACTATTACCCCAGTACCCAATGCACTAGGGGTCCTGGGAAAAGCTGTGTAACCATCAGAAGCAGACCCTCTAAAGTGATGGTCCGCTTCTGTGGTGGCTGCGACTGGTACTCTTTGAATGGGAAGAGACCAGTATTGATGGACCTTCTGATTCTGATAATATCAGGCTGCAGCTGTCAGTTTTACGTTGGCCGGTCATGGAAATTGGGAGGGACCCCATGTCATTTATTTTGTTTGAAAATCATTTATTTATTGAGAATCCT
Organism: Phyllomedusa bahiana; assembly: GCA_025379985.1. Classification (NCBI taxonomy): domain Eukaryota; kingdom Metazoa; phylum Chordata; class Amphibia; order Anura; family Hylidae; genus Phyllomedusa; species Phyllomedusa bahiana. The sequence goes on along the minus strand of JAODAL010001196.1, from coordinate 58,051 downwards.
AAAGTGGGCACCTCCTGTAATCATTACAGTGGATGCCCAGGTTTAGATTCTCATTAAATAAATACAATATCAGAAAAAAAACCCACGTGGGGTCCCCCACAATTTCCATAACCAGCCAAGGTAAAAACAATAGAACCATCGATACTGGTAACTTCCCATTATTCTTCACTGTCCTGTGGACCTAAAATATTGAATAAATCGTGGATACCTTACCCGCTGGAGTCTTCTCCTTCGGAGTACACGCTTGTTATGTTGGGACATTGACTGGTGGCCTCTCCGTGCGGATGTGGAAACCACACTAACCCGGGCAACAATTAGAAGGAAGGCGAAGAGGTGCATGCCTGCACTGAAACACAATGGTGATCGTATATAGGGGTAAGCAGCAGCATAGAAGTTCTGTTTGTGTATATAAAAATACCAGCCTGCAGCTGCTCCAGAAGCAGACCATTACATTAGGGGGTCCACTTCTGATGGTTACCAGCTCTTCCAAGTACCCCTGGTGCATTGGGTACTGAGTTAATAGTGACACGGAGTTAGTGTCAGCCTTGGGTAACAAGAAATACCGCTGGCTGACACCAAGGCTGAGCGATAGTAATGGAGAGGCATCTTCCAGGTACCACCATTACTATCACTGGAATAATATGAAAAAAAACACAGAAACAGAAAAAAACTTTATTTAAATAGACACTCCCCATAACCAGCCCTCGCTGACCATTTTATTAAAGAAATAGACACAACAATGTCCGAAGTAGTCCACCGAATCCGTCATAGTCCAAAAGGGAAACCTGTAAGAAAAAACACCACCAACCCTACAAATAGGGCATCACCCAGCTTTCCAGGATGCTGAACATCCTATTTAGTGCCCGGGAAAACTGGTTGACATCTCCCCTGGATGCCTTTCCTGAAAGCTGGGTGCCTGCTGTGGGGGATAGGTGCCACTCAGCTTCCCAGGGTGCTCAATAGCCTACACAGTGTCTTGGAAAGCTGGGTGACATCCCCACAGCAGTTGTCCAGGAAAGCTGAGTGGCACCCATCCCCCACAGCAAGCACCTAGCTTTCCTGGACGCCTGCTGTGGAGGGATGTCACCCAGCTTTCCCACATGCTGAATAGGTTAAGGGAGGTTCAGGGAAAGGGGGTTCAAGTGGGGGGACAGGGATTGAGGGAGGCCGTGTGGTGTGTCAGGGAGGGAGTGGGGTGTTAGGAAGTGAGGGGGGCCAGTGGGGTGCTAGGGAGTGAAGGGGCCGAGTGGCGGGACAGGGAGGGAGTGTCAGGGAGGGAGCGGTGTTCCGATTTGAGGGTCAGGGGGGCCGAGTGGGGTGTCAGGGATGGATGGGGGCAATTTGGGGGACAGGGAGGGAGGGGGGGCTGAGTGGTGTCAGGGAGGGGAGCCGAGTGGGGTGTCAGGGAAGTAGGGGGGCGATTTGGGGGACAGGGAAGGAGGTGGGCCGAGTTGGGGGACAAGGAGTGATACTTACGTTCCTCTGCTGTCCTCCTGCTGCTGCCTCAGCCCCCGTAATTACACTGAACAGTGTAACTGAGGGGGCAGGGCCAGCCCCCTGCAGCCAGTGACATCAAGGGAAAGCATCCATTATGACACTTCCCTGACCTCCCTGTTCTCCTGTACTGGCCACATGTGAGGGAGGGAGCTCCCTAACAGGCAGCCAGTGACTGCGGACAGGCTAGGCTATCCAGTCTATATGTATGTGTTTAATGTTTGTTTATGTAAAAGTTCCCATTTGGACTATGTTGGATTCAGTGGACTATGTCGGCTCAACCTTGGATCTATTTTTAAAATGGTTAAAGAGGGCTTGTGTCAGGGAATGTTTATTAAAATAAGTTTTTTGTGCGCTTTATGTGTGTTTTTTTCCATATAATTTCAGTGATAGTAGTGGAGGTGTCTGACAGACGCCTGTTTATTACTATCGCTCGAACTTGGTGTCAGCCAGTGCTGTTTCTTGTTGCCCAAGGCTGACATTAACCCCATGTCGCTATAACCCCAGTACCCAATGCTCCAGGGGTAATGGGAAGAGCTGCTAACCTTCAAAAGCGGACCGTCTAATGTGACCGTCTGCTTCTGGAACAGCTGCAGACTGGTATTTTTAGAATAGGAAGGGAACAGTATTGATGGTTCCACCCATTCTGATAGTATCAGGCTGCAGCTGTCGGTTTTACTCTGGCTGGTTATGGAAAATGGAGGGATCCCACGCCTTTTTTTTCTGAAAATGTATTTATTTAATGAGAAGCTAAACATGGACATCTATGGTAATGATTACAGGAGGTGCCCACTTTAGAAATCTCAATAAATAAATGATTTTTTTTAAAAAAAAAAAATTAGACGAGGGGTCCTCTCCATTTTCCATAACCAGCCAAGGTAAACTCGACAGCTGCAGCCTCATACCATCAGAGTGGGAAGGTCTATTAGCACTGGTCCCTTCCCACTCTAAAAATACCAGCCCGCAGTCGCCCCAGAAGCAGACCGTCACATTAGAGGGTCCGCTTTTGACGGTAACCTGGCTCTTCCCAGTACCCCTGGTGTGTTAGGTACTGGGGTAGTAATGACATAGGGTTAGTGTCAGTCTTGGGATGACAAAAACTACTGCTGGCTGAGCGCTAGTAATGGAAAGGTATCTGACAGATACCTCCATTACTACAACTGGAATTAAATGGGAAACAAAAACACACAAATTGCAAAAAGCCTTTTATGTAAATAAACAGTCCCTGACACCAGCACTCTTTCACCATTTTATTAAAGAAATCCATCCAACATTGGTCCAATATAATCCAATGAGTCCAACATAGCCCAAAGGGGAAACCTTTATGAATATAAGAACATTAAAAAAACATGACAGTACTAAACTCCATCTTCTGCACCCCTTGAAGATCATTCCTGCAACTGATCTGGGGTGCAGGGTACGGAGTTCAACCTGAAAAATATGATTACGGGGAGTGCAGGCACAGCTGCAGCCCAATCTCCTGGGGGATAGTCCTATGTTCTCCCAAACAGATTTCAAGCTGTACCACTCCCCACCATTGTGTTATTTATCCTAGTGCCAACTCAAAATACAACCTCCATCACCCCATAACCTCTCCGTCTAACACCCCATAGTCCTCTCACCTCCACCTTTCACCCCATAACCTTCCCCCCTATTACCCCGTAGTCCTCTCACCTCCACCTATCACTCCCCCATCACCTCCCCACCTATCACCCCATGTCGAGTTTGTACAGAGTGGCCACAGGTAGGGAAGTGCTGAAAAAAATAGAATTATAAGATGTTTTTGTAGTAAATTTTGCAGGGACGATTCGTGGTCGTAAGAAGTCATCATGGCGCTCTGGACAGGATGGAGAAGAAAAGAGAAAGATAACAATTCCAGTCACAGGAGACATCTCCGGTGAGTCCCTAGATGTTACTGCACTGTAGTCACTTAAACGTCTGCAGAGCCTGTGTACACTGGTATATATCACTGTATAATCAATGTATGATAGTAATATTGATTGTAATGTAATGGTTTATGTTCAGGCACAGTTTGGCGGTATCTCCCAGCTGTCCTGGATGATGAATAGGCTATCCCTCAGTCCAAGAAAGCTGGGTGATGCCAAAAAAATGTAGCTTTCTTCCGGAGTCGTTACACAGTTAGGTGGAGTGGGTGTGGCTTTTTGGAAGGGGCGTGACTCACCAACAAGAGGGCGTGGTAAATTTTTGCCGCACTGCACCTTCAAATCTCCCACTTTCAAAAGTCGGCAAGTGGGGACGGGACCGAAAGCCCAAAGAGATGGCCGCTTAGCTGAGGAGCTCCGCAACTGCTGCCTAAACTGGGGAGAAACAAAGCCAAACCTGGCACCTAAACAGTGGAGACCAGCTCACCAGGCAGCTTACACCCTCCCTCGCACAATGGCGCCGGGCAAGCGGATCCCGGAGTACTTTGCCGGTAATCCCACAGCGGGGAAACGTGGCCCGACACATGGCGGGCGCCATTTCCCTCTCCCCTGCAGCCAAGAGCACTGGTAACATGACGCACCAGCGGCAGCAACACACGGACACCCGGCATAACAGCGGTGCGCGAGGGACAGCACCTCTGATGCAGAAAGGGGGATCTCTCCCCGATACACCCTCTGTCATGGACAGTGTCCTGCAGCTATACGAGGAGGATCAAGTCAGTGGTGACTTCAGCGCAGCTACACCAGAGCAACAAGCAAGCGGTATTAACCCCTTGGATGCTAGGGACTTAGAGCCCATTAACTGGCCTGCACAGCACCTACCAGACCACTCTGTAGCTCACATCCAGGTCTGTGAAGATCTAATACAGATGGACACTGCCCCTGCGGCCCTACCTAAGCCCCATTATAGTGATCACACGTGATCTTCAGGCACCACAGATCTTAATATGCCTCCCAAGGCCCAGAGGCAGAACCAAGCCCAAAAGAGGGCACCTGGCACTCCGGCTTCTAAAACTCTTGCCTGGTCTGGCTATCAAGAAGATACCACAGATACAGATTTCGAAGGCCAGAGATCCGCTGAATTAGATTGAGGCCCCTCTTCAAGTTAAGCAGCAGGGACAAGGGCGTAGCTATAAGGGGTGCAGAGGTAGCAGTCGCTACTGGGCCTTGCGGCCGGTTGGGGGCCCATTTCACTTTTGCACTAGGGCCCCGGAGCTTCAAGTTACGCCTCTGAGCAGGGACTACGGTCCTCACTTATGAGTCATCTTCTGCAGGTGACTGGCATACTTATAAGGCGACCGGCGTACTTATCTGAAACATATCCCTACAAAAGACGACTTTAAGCATTTGCTAGCAGAGATTAAAGAAACCTGCAGGTCAGAAATAGCACAATTACGCCAAGATCTCACCCAAGTTGCTGATAGGGTCGACTCCCTGGAATCTGCACATGACAATACCCGCCGCTTCACCTCCCATCTGGAGCAATGCGTGACCTCCCAGGCTCTACTATTCCGAGACACTCAAAGACACCTAGAGGACTTAGACAACAGGGGTCATCGCAATAACATGCGGGTCCGGGGTGTACCATAGCCAGAGGGAACGGAAAACCTCCAAATCATCTTAGAAGCTATCTTCAACAATCTTTTGGGGGTCCCACTATCTACACCCAGCAAATTTGACGGACTCCACAGAGCACTCTGATCTAAATAGTCTTCGCAACAGGCACGTGATATAGTTTGCTGCGTCCACGAGTTTACCCTGAAGGAGAAGATCATGGCCCAAGCAAGGAAACTAAAGCAAATTGATTTTGAAGGATCAACTGTGCAACTTTACCCGGACTTGTCCTGGATCACTTTGCAGAGACGATGTCACATCCGTCCTTTGCTTGCTCTTTTAACTCCTTAACGACCGCCCACCGACTTTTGACGTCGGCTGGTGCAGGTCGTTCATCTGCAGCAACGTCTTTGATGTCGCTGCAGACGTCGGAGTTTGCGGCTCTGGATACCGCAGCTGCGCTGAGATCGGGGCTGTACTACACAACCCTGATCCCAGAGCATCTCCTACGAGCACCGGGTAGCGGGGGAAACCTCTGCACCCCGGTGCTTTAACCCTTTAAATGCGGCGGATAGTCACCGCAGCACAATCAAAGGATTTCCCTGCTCTGTCACCTGATCCGTACACCCGGTGACCCGACAGAGCCCAGGGAACGGCTGCACAGTCAGCTCTAGGGACCTAGAGTAGCCCCAGGGCTGTCTGTGTATCAAGCCAGTGACCAGGGCAGACTGTGAGCTGCCCTGATCATTGCCTGTGTCAAACTGACACAGATTATAATTTATCAGCATATATTAATATGCTAATACATTACTAAGTGTAAAAAGAAAAAAAAAAAAAGTAAAACAGTTCTCCCTTCAGGGGATTTAAAAGAAAAAGTAAAAAAAAACAGAAAAAGTGTAAAAAAAAGAATTAAAAAAAATAATAAAATAAAAATATATATTCAATAAAAAATAATTGTACACACACACAAAAAAACTACTCATTTTAGGTATCCACACGACTGTAATAACCTGTAGAATTAATCTAACACATTATTAAGTGTGAAATGTGAATGGTGTCAAAAATGTAAAAAAAGATATATTTTTTTTAAATAAAAAAAATCTGCAATTATTTATAAGTGATTTTAAACTATTCCCCCACAAAGTACAACTTGTCTCGAATAAAATGAGGCCTCACACAACTGCGTCATTGAAAAAAAAAAAGTTACAACTGTTGAAACGCAAGGAGGCAAAAACTAAAAAAATTTTCTGGTCATTAACTACTTTTCAGGTGTTCAGCTTTAGGGGTTAAAGGAACAGGGCATAGCTTATAGGTGCTAAATGCTAAAGCATTAGATACTGTGCCACATAAAAGGTTGGTAGGTAAAATGAGAATGCTTGGACTGAGGAAAAATGTGTGTAAGTAGGTAAGCAACTGGCACAGTGATAGAAAACAAAGGGTGGTAATTAACGGTACATACTCAGACTGGATCCCTGTTTCTAGTGGGGTACCACAGAGGTCTTTAATATATTCATTAATGATTTTACACATGGATTGCACAGTAGAATATTGATCTTTGCAGATGATACTAAGCTCTGTAAAGTAATCAATACAATAGAGGATAATGTGTTATTACAAAGGGATCTGGATAAGTTGGAGGCCTGGGCAGAGAAATGGCAGATGAGGTTTAACAGATAAACGCAAGGTTATGCACATGGGAAGGGAATATCCATTACATGATTACATGTTAAATGAAAAAACGCTGGGTAAAAGTGACATGGAGAAGGACTTGGGAATCCTGGTGGACAGTAAACTTAATTGTAGCAGCCAGTGTCAGGCAGCAGCTACTAAGGCAAATAAGATTATGGGTTATATTAAAAGAGGCATAGATTCACATGATGAGAACATTATTCTCCCATTATATAAGTCACTGGTAAGACCACACTTGGAATATTGTGTACAGTTTTGGGCACCAGTGCACAGGAAAGACATTGTAGAGCTTGAACAGGTACAAAGGCGGGCAACAAAAATAATAAAAGGACTGGGTAGACTGCAATATCCAGAAAGAATAACAAGATTAGGGTTATTTAGTTTATAGAAAAGACGGCTTCTTTACTGTTAGAGCAGTGAAACTGGGGAACTCTCTGCCAGAGGAAATTGTCATGGTGAATTCAATAACAGAGTTCAAAAAGGGTCTGGATGCATTTCTGGAGCGTAGTAATATAACAAGTTATAATGACTAGGAATCTGGAGTAGGGTTGTTGATCCAGGGATTATTCCAATTGCCAGATTGGCGTCGGGAAGGAATTTTTTCCCTAAAATGAGGACAATTGGCTCCTGCCTCATTGGTTTTTTTTGCCTTAGTCTGGATCAACACTTTAGCACAACAGGCTGAACTGGATGGACGCCCTCGCTGACCATTTTCGGTTAGAAATAGATGATACTCTGGTCTGACGTAGTCTAACGAATCCAATAGTTTTAAACTCCATCCCCTGCACCTCTGAAGGTCATGGCTGTGGCTGATCATCTGGGGGGTGCAGAGAATGGAGAACAGGCCAGAGCCATACCACAATCTCCAGCGGATTGGTCTTTGGTCTCCTTCCAGGAGATTGTGCCTGTAAGCTGTGGCCTTTACCTCCTCTCTTAACCCTGCGGCCTAGTGTCAACACAAAATACAAACCTCACCTAACTCCCCTGACCACTGCCTATCGCCCCATACCCCCATACTCCACCTATACTCCCATGGGGAGTTTGTACAGAGGTGGTAATTGGTAGGAAGATGCTGGAAAAGTGCAGAGTCTCAGATGTTTGTGTGGTTAATTCTGCAGGGACGAGGCCGGGAGAAGTGGTCATGGCGGTCTGGAAGGAATGGAGAAAGGGAACAACTCCTATTAGAAAAGATGTCACCTGTGAGTCACTAAATCTGATTGTACTGTAATCACTTATATGTCTGCACAGCCTGTGTACAAGTGGTATGTATACCCATATGGTCAATGTATGTCAGGAATATTGGTAGGAGTGTAATGGTTTATATTCAGGATCAGAGTGGCTGTATTATTCAGTCACTATATGGTGGAGATATGTAGTCATGGTGTGGCAATATTATTAAGTCACTATGTGGTGGTGATGTTGTCATAGTGTGGTGGAAATATTTGATCTTTGTATAGCGGTATCATTGATAATATCAGTCTTAGTTTGGTCAGTATCAGTATGGTAATATTTGCTCCTTGTACAGCGCTATTATGTGGTCACTGTACAACCATTATATAGAGGTATCATCCATAGAATATTGTCTTACAGCTATTTGTGTGGATTTCTGTATATACCGTACATTACTTTATATAAATACATATTTACAGACCCTAGTGGAACCGCTGTTGTGTTGGAGTTGGTCTGCTGGAGGGGTGGGGCATGACTCTGTTAGGTGGGGCATGGTTAGAGGCGTACCCTGGTGTGATGTCATTTGTTTGGCCGTGGTTAGAGGCATGACCTAATGTGTCCCTCGTTTTAATCTACAAAAGTTGGGAGGTATGCTGTTTGCGTGTCCGCAGTCACTGGCCACCTGCCAGGGAACCTTTTTCCATCACAAGCGGCCATTACAGGGGAACAGGGACGCAGGGGAAGCGTTATAAGATTGTGGGATAGTGGAACAGCCGCATTGTGTTTACTCAGTAAAATCATATGTGTGACTTATAATTGTAAAGTATTCTGTTGCATTCTGCTGTTTGACCACAAGATGCCACTGTACCCGAAAAAACTGTCACGAGGCAGCGGCAGCCATCTTGAAGAAGCAGTGGAGAAGACTCAGAGAGATCAGGAGTTGAGCGAGGATCGACTCAACTTTCACTGAATCTGTTAGCAGACTTTTCTCTCTCTTGAGCAACTCACAGTTCAGAGCCTGTCTGCATTGACGCTGCTGCCTGAGAGAACTCCAGGACGGAAAGGACACTTTGCAGAAACTGAGAAGAGTGACTTCATCTGGAATATTGGCTCCAGCAGCGGGAATCTGCACCTCAGAGCAGGAGCTGCCGGCCTTGAAAAGGTCCCTAGTCAATGATCCACCCCCCGTACCAGGACGGGAAAGGGGCCCTGTAGTTAGTTTAGATGGGGGCCGTTTTTTTCGGCCATAAGTGGGTTCCAAGTAGCTTTTCTAGGGACTTTGAGGAGGGTTTGTTCCAGCCCGCTATTACGCTACTGGTTTCCCCCGCGAGGAGGGTGTATTTTATGTGTATTTGGGGGAAAAAGCGGGGGGGAAACTTGATTTAATTGTAAACTGTTGTGCTGCATTGCGAGCGCGCATTTGTGTGGCACCACATGTGATCATTCCCGTTTGTTTGTAGGGTATTAAAAAGTAACGGGTGTTCGGCCCTTTTGAAACCCCCCCCGGGAGGCAAACCATCGGCTCCAGGGGTACACAACCCCCGGGGGATGTGTGCAGCAAGGGTCTGGGCACCGTGTTTGGGGGATCTTTACCTACTTTTTAGAAATTCAGTAAATCAAACTGTTGTTGAACTGGTGTTGGAGTCGGTTCCTTTGTTCATGACTTCGCTGTATTCCGGAAAGCCTACCTCGGTACTCGGCTTACAACTTGGCGTAGTCATTACAGGATACAGTGACAGTTATGGACGGGGATGCTATGGGAGATCTTCCACCGGTGTCAATGGCGCTGGCCGAGAGCCAAGTTCAGGGTGTCCCCATAATGCCTGCCCAAGTGAGTTATGTCCCTTTTGGGCCACTATGCAATCCCTCCCAAATTTGAGGGAAAAAAACTGAGGGCGGGGGAGGTGGACAGAAGGGGTGCATAGCGCGGTTAAAATATGCAAATTTAGTTTGGGAAAATTGGGGGAGGAGTAGCTTTGGGGGCCTTAAAAGGGGGGACGTTAGGCGGACGTGATGGTAGGCCCCCGAGTCCGGGGGGCACGCTGGAAAAAAATATTCTCCTGTGGAAAGCTTAGGGGGGTGACCAAAGTGGTGCACCTGCAAAGCTACTTCTTAAAACTGGCCGAAAAGGGAGGATGAGACCCTCATGCAGTTCAATGCTCACAGGAAACATTGAACAAAAAAAGGGCGCGAGACCCAGGGGGCATGGGGGGTTTTCCAAAGAAGTGGAAAAGTTACCAAAGTCAGTTCATTGTGGGACGTAAAATAAGTCCTTACGGACAAAATACAGAGATGACCTGAATGACGGCTGACCGACTTTTTCTAATTTTACTAAGCCACCATAGGGGAAGGAAAAAAACCCCATGCCCGTAAGAAAAGTAGTGTCGAAGAAGCAGGGACAGGGGAATAGAACTTAACAGAGTCTCCAGGCTTTGCGGAGGGGGAAATTGAGAGAACTTGCTGGAAGTGTCCCAGATGAGGGAATGGTACAAGTTTGAAATGACCTTCACCCCCCGCAGCACCCCCTTCCAGAACAAATCGACAGGGGGGGGGACCCACCATAAGGGGTCCCAGGGTATGGAGATCTAGGGGCCCCTCTGTGGGCTTGCAAAAGGGGTACGGCCCCACTCGCCAGAGAGTGCTTGAACTTGTAGGGGCAGAGCGGGGGGTTTTAAACTACCGACTCCCCGCAGTAGTGGGCACCCCTGTGGGGGTGTAACAGAAGCTAAACCCCAATGGGGGGAGCACGACTCTACCCAGCAGCCCTTATGGAAGTGAGCTAAAAGGGCCCCAAAAAAGTACTTGATTTTGATAAAAAGGTCAAGTGCCCCTGATCCGTTGGGTTTTCTTTGAGAGACATTTTGGGGACGATGGAGCCGGAAGAGGCAGTGTCATTGGTAATGGCAGCCAATAAGGGGGGTTAGATAAAAAATCCAATGGATAGTCTGGATGCAGGTTTTTGTTTGGACAAAACCTTGGCAAAAAGGGAGTGTGCTGGCAGATCACTATCCCGGAGGGGAAAGAGTATCACTGGGCCCCTTTAAAAACGTGCTCAGAGCCCTAAATCACATTTATATGCAAAAAGGGGCCCAAAGGTATTGGCAGGGGACCATGCCCCCAATCAGAAGGTCCTACAACAGATGGTGAGGAGCTGCAGCTGCGGAAAAGCCCCCCCCCTCTGGTAAACCCATTGGGCACGTAAAAGTTGCCGTTCAAACCCCGATCAAGATCCCCCCACGACATGAACAAATATTGTTTGCCAAGTGGGGACCAGACGGAAGTTGAATGGGCTGGAAGTCTTTATTGAACCAGTTACAGGAAGATCACAGGACCGTCACTGTTGTCGGGCCCTTGCCCCTTGGAAAGTAGGTGTGCACCCGTGAGATGCCCCCAATGTCATGGACAGGAGCTGACTGTTCCCCCCGAAAATCCTGTTTGCTGAAGTAGTAAATGTTCCCGGAGAAGACATTTTCCGACAGGGGGGGCTACGTATTTCCTGGCAAAAGGTCGTCCCGGCCTATGCAGTAGGGGGTCCGGGAGAGTGAGCCTCCGCAGTGGAATGGACGGCCGAGTGATCATTTTCAGATGGGGGTTTTGGCCGCGGGGCCCTGATTTGGGGCAAAACAGTGTGGAAAATACCCTTTGGAATTTTCCAGGAGGGTTTCTGATTCTCGACTTTTCCCCGCGATATGGCAGGTGCCGTGGCTAAGAAAATAGGGAAAGACAGCCTTTATTCTACCTGAAAAGGAAAGGCTCTTTAAAGACCCTTTTAACCCTTTTTGTGCGGTTTCCCCAAAATTAAAACAAAATCCTTAATTAAAAATATGATATGAATGTAAAAAGATGGTGACACAGTGTCAATGCAAATCTTTGGGTTTTTAAAAAGCAATGCTAGTTTAATTTTTAACTTTTTTTGGGGATCAATTTTAATACAAAGTAAAAACAATAGTCAATTTTCATCATTTTGCATGGGTTCATATTTTAGGCAAAAATTAATTAAGCCCCCCCATAATTTATACCAAAGCCCCCCCCTAAAAGTTTTTTTTGGTTCTTGTCCCAAAAACAATACACCTTAACTTTATTCTAAATTGATTGGTGAATACTATAATCGAATCAAACGTCTTATTCGATGTTTGCTTCAATATCAACCTAGATGCAAACTATAGTTAACTATTTCTTAATTACTAAAATTTCCCGTCAAATGTCTACAGACATTCCATCTCTGGTTTCCGTTCCACTCCGAATCAGTTTCTGGGCATAAGGCCAAAAAATCACAAATAGGGGAACTGAGCTCAAAATCAGGAACCACAAAGCAATCCCTAGTAACATAAGACAATGACAGATATAACAGTGCTAAGTTAGAACATCTATTCAGCAGAGCTGAATACTCGGTTAGACAAATAAAACTGGAAGATGCTGAACAAGATGGAAGTTGAGTCGCAGCCATTTTGTCTCTTCAGGAATTTAAAGCTTGAACAATTAAGTCACTGCTCTTTTATAATAACATGAAGAGACCCAATTTCCATAGCAATATTCCCCCCTTGGTCAAGCTTTCAAATTTCCAAAGGTAAACACAAAAGAAACACAAAAGAGACATGAAGAATTTTTCAGCAAAATGAAAGAAACAAAAATGTCACAATTTTCAATCCCTAATTCGGAATATTTATCATTTACATAGCAGCCTAATCTTAACCTTGGTGATGCAATTCTGTATAGTCACCAATCTCCTCGTCAAAAGATTCCCTTGGATGTACTTGGACCAACATTTCCCTAATGGAGACTATATTGTTCACAGTTTTGAGAAAGACAACAAGTTAGTTCCCAGAATCATTATCGCTAATAATGTGATAAAAAAAATATAAATACATTAGCAAAAATAGTACTCAATTTCCCCAAAAATTTCTTGCATCTACTGAGAAAAGGGGTTACTTACTTCTGTGTTTAAGGCCAATTCTTTAGTAAAGGAAGTCATCCCACTTTTCATTTAAACCATATCTAGAACCACTCTATTTTTGAAAAGTCATGAAAGTCATTGAGCCAAGTTGCTCGCTCTATGATTCCCCCAAAGCCATGTTCACATGGCTTAATTGCGGGGCGTAATTACGCCCCGAAATTACGCCGTGTGGACGGGGCGGGAGCGGGGCCCGGCACCTCACCAGCTCATAGACTATCATTACTAGCGGCGAGTATACGCCACTAGTAAATGACATGTCACTTATCTCCCCCCGTGGCGGATTCTCCGAGCGCGGAGTGGAGACGTAATCCATAGTTCTCTATGAGAACTGTGGATTACCGTAATGACTGGGACGTATTTCAGCCCGTAATTCGCGCAGTACGCTGCGAATTACGGGCTGAAATATGTGCCCAAATAAGCCGTGTGAACATGGCCTAACAGTGTCACGGGTGAAGATATAATATTATAGTACACATAATTTATACAAGCAACATTCTTATTAACCCCTTAAGGACCCAGCCAGTTTTGCCCTTCCTGACACAGCCCTATTTTTGAAATCTGGCATGTGTCACTTTAAGTGAGAATAACTTTTTGACACTTTTACCTATCCATGTGATTCAGAGAGTGTTTTCTCCTGACACATTGTGCTTTAAGTTAGTAAGAAATTTTTATCCATACAATCCTTGTTTGTTTGTGAAAAATATAAAAATTTCATGAAAATTTGGAAAAATGTGTGATTTTGAAAGTTCCAAAATTTCTGCGTGCAAGACAGATAATTATTCACCACAAAATAGTTTATAACTAGCATCTACCATATGTCCACTGTAGGTTGGCATCATTTTTTAAATGTCTTTTTTTTTTTTTACGACATTAGAGGGCTTAGAAACTTAGTAGTAATTTCTCACATTTTCAAGAAAATTTGCAATATACATTTTTTAGGGACCACTCCAGTTCTGTCGTGGCTTTGTGGGGCCTGCATGTTAGATACCCCCATAAATGACGCCATCTAAGGAACTAGACCCCTTAACGTATTTACAACAGTGTTTAGGAAGTTTGATAACCCTTTAGGTATTTCACAGAAATTAAAGCAAAGTGGAGGTGAAATTTCAAAATTTCACTACTTTTACAGATTTCCAATTTTTATCCATTGTTCACTGGAACACGGTAAATGTGACTAGGTAAATGCAACATAATATCAATTCCCCCAGGTCTGCCGTTTTTAGAGATATCCCATATGTGGCTCTGGTGCATTATTTGGCTCAACCATAAGCCCCAGAATAGGAGGAGCAACTACTGGACTCTGGGGTCTCATTTTCAATAAGATTTTATTTACGCGCCATTTCAGGTTTGAGGACACCATAAGATGCTAAAACTTAATAAACACCCCTAAATAGACCGCATATTGGAAACTACAACCCTTAAGGAATATATCCAGGGGTGCAGTGAGTATATCGAACCCACAGGTGATTCACAATTTTTTTTTAGCATTAGGCTGTGAAAATTAAAAAAAATTTTTTTCCAATACTCTGCAATTTTAGCTTAAAATGTTTTATATTTACAAGGAATCCTGGAAAAAAGAATCACAAAACTTTGTCAAGCAATTTCTTCCAAGTTCGGCAATACCCTACATGTGGGTGTAAACTGCTGTTTGGGCGCATGGCAGGGCGTACAAGGGAGGGAGTGCTATTTGGCTTTGGGAACGCAGATTTTGGTGTGGCCATATTGCATTTGCAACGCCCCCAAAGTACCAGAACAGGTGAAACCCTCCAGAAATCGCCCCATTTTGGATTTAACACCCCTCATGGATCTAATCTAGGGGCGTACTGTGCATTTTGGGTGCACAGGTGTTCCATAGTTTTTTTTAGCATTGGGCCATGAAAATGGGGAGTAAAAACGCAGTTCAGTCATTGTTTTTTGGGTTTCAATTTTACTGCATTCGCTATGCAGTGTAAATGACAGGATAACTTTACTATGGGGGTCGGTACAATTACAATGATATACATTTTATATAGTTTTTTCTATTCTGACAGCCATAACTTTTTTATTTTGCTGTGTGCAGAGCTGGTTATGGGCTTGTTTTTTGTGGGATGAGTTGATGTTTTAATTGGTACCATTATGAGATGCATATGACGCTATGTTCACTTTTTATTAAGTTTTTGGGAGATGTTTTGGACAAAATACAGCAATCTTGGTAGTGTTTTTTATTTTTATAGCGGTCACTGTACTGTATATATGACATGCTAGCTTTACTCAGCAGGTCAATACAATTACAGCGATACCGAATTTGTATTTTTTTTATGTTTTACTGCTTTTATACAATAAAAACACTTTTATTTAACCAGTTATACACATTTTTGCATCACCATAGTCTGAGAGCCATAACTTTTTTATTTTTCTGTGTACGGAGCTGTTAAAGAGCTTGTTTTTGCGGGATGAGTTGACGTTTTTATTGGTATCGTTTTGGGGGGACAAGACTTTTTGATCGCTTTTAAATCCATTTTTTGGAAGGCAGGGTGAAGAAAATACTGCAATCCTAGTAGTGTTTTTTATTTTTATTTTTAAACGCGCTCACCGTTCAGTTTCCATGATAAGTTAGCTTTACTCTTTGGGTCGATCCGATTACGGCAACATCCTGTCTATATAGTCTTTTTATGTTGAAACACTTAAAAAAAAAAAAAAAAAAAAGTGTTTTTAGTGTGTAAAAGAATATTTATGCATCGCTATTTTCTGAGAGTCATAATTTTTTTATTTTTCCGTATAATTGTTATACGGAAAAAATTGTTATACGGAAAAATTATACATTTTTCCGTATAATTGTTACAACTTTGGCGTTTATAAGAGTTTTTGATCGCTTTTTATTCCATTTTATGTGCTGTGGGATGAACAAAAATCTGAATTCTGTGATTGTTTTTTGGGGTTTTTTTTTATGGCGTTCACCGTACGGGTTAATTAACATGACACATGTATAGGGCAGGTTGTTATGCACGTGGCGATACCAAATATGGGTACGTTATTTATTTTTGATCTTTTTTGGGGCGATTGGCATTTGTGAAGGGGAAAAGGGCGGTGTACGTGTTTTTATTTTATTTTTTGTGTTTGTGTTTTACTTGTTTTCACTTTTTTTTAACATTTTTTTTACTTTTTACACTTTCTTTACTTTTCCCCATAGTGGATTTCTAACAGCAATCATCAGATTGCTATTAGAAGGCAGGCCAGTACACGAGCATTGCTGCTGTGTACTGGTCGCCATGACAACTGTCAGTCACGATGCCCACAATGCATTGTGGGCATCGTGACGTCACAGACGACCTCGGAAAGTGACTTTCACTTCTCGAGGGCATCTGATAGGAGATCGCTGCCGCACTGTGGTGCGACAGCTGCCGGGAGCAGGCTGGAGGAGCTCACTCCTCCTGCCTGCGGCTTCATTATAGCAACCATGACAGGTCGTGATAATGAAGCGTTAATCACTCACAGCCAGAGCTCACTCCGGCCGCGGGTGATACGGCATGCGGCCAGAGGTAATATACTGCTGGTCCCATGTCGCGATCGTGCGCGGCCCGTCCGCAAGACCACACGATCACCAGGACGTATGCATACGTCCAGGTGTGTTAACCCCCAAACCACCTGGACGTATGCATACGTCCAAAGTCGTTAAGGGGTTAATAGTAACCTGGCAGAGGATGGAAGCAAATCCTGCAGCCCCCTCATCTGGTGTTTTAAACTCATTTAGGGGTACACTGATGAAGTATTTGCAAACATAGGGATCATCTGGGAATACTACAGGTTTTAGTTACACAAATATATGAAATATATGTAGTCCATTTCTTTGAAGCATGAATAAAATATATATAATAAAATATACAGACATCAAACTTGAAAAGCACCATAATAAAAGGAATTATACAATTCTACTATAAAACATTAACATAACTACGCTAAAACAAATTTCTCCTTCACTCCCATACACCATAATAGATTGTAAGCTCTCGCGAGCAGGGTCCTCACACCTTGTAAATTGTAAAGTGCTGCGGAATATGTTGGCGCTATATAAATAAAGATTATTATTATTATCTATGAATTTTTTGATGACATCTTCAGTGAAGTGCCTCAATCACTCTCGATGGTTTCAGGAACTGCACACCACTTCTGAGTATAGCTTCTTGGCTGTAGCTTGAGCAGTGGCTTTAGCAACTGGATATGCTTCAGGCCAATCGGGAGAACAGATCAATGCAGCCCAGGACATACTCCCACTTTCCCACTTGACACAATTGTAGTCTTTTGAAAGGGTAGTCTGCTCTGGGAGTGTGACGCTGCAGGGTCTTTACTGTTCTTCCCACATTGTTTCTGGCACATATCATACATCTTTGAGTATACAGTATTTGGCAGCCAGTTGTAATCCAGGGGCACCCCAGAATTTATAGACAAGATCAGGCAGCACAGTCTTTGATTGGTGTTTGTGACTCCATGTGCAGCTTGGGCTTTCATGGAATAAAGGGTTCTTGGATGACACAGTCTATTCCCAACTGCGCATAGGCCTTGCATAGTCAAAATCCCCTTCTCTTTTCAAATCTTCTGTTCTTCTTCTCCAGCTTGTTCTTGTAACTTTCTCCAAATGTCAAAGTTCAGAGGCAACTGTGGCGCTTGTTCTTCTTGTAATGCTGTGGCGATGATGGCAGGATTCAGCCAGTTACAGGCAGCTTTAGTTGCCTTTTGCTTCACTTGTATCTGTTTTAGAATGTCCTTTAACTTTAATAATTGCAATTCTTATAGGCAGCAGCAATGCCTCCATCAGCGCCCGCACTTGTTTACCATTTTTAATAGATTGTCCATTAGCTGTAAGAAAAGATCTTGCTTTCCATATCGGACCATAGTCATGTTCGAATCCAAACACATAGCGAGAGTCTGTAAATATGTTAGTTGTAAAATCAGTGACATGCTTGCGCATCGATTCTAACTAATGGAATTCGTTTAGAATTTCAGGAAAACTTCGATTCTGCATGAAGGCGAAGTTTATGGTACTTGGCAGGAACGAATTATCTTTTTTCTAAAATGGCCACGAACACATGGCGTGACCTGGGGCTGAGAACTCTGGGAGGAAGAAAGGAAAACCCTCAATGTCATGTGAAGACATGAAGCCAATCAGCAACCAGCGGGCTTCTGTGACATCACAGCCCTATAAATACGGATGCCATATTAAATTCTTACACTTGTCAGTATGTCTCCTGACACAAGCATCTATCTGCTGCAGCACTATATTGCACTCCTTACAAAAAAACTCGTTTTTTGAATGACTTATGTGAAAGACCTTCACAAGTGTGTGTCATATACACACTTGTTCCTGAACCAGCGTTATTATTTTGTTTTAGTTTGTGGGATATTCTCTCCAAAGTCCAGGGTGGGTGTATTTCTGCCCCATACACGCCTGAATTCCATCTGTTTCACTGTGTAGGGTATTTTATACCCAAGGGTTAATTTATCCTCTTGTTTGTGGGTTAATTTGGAGTCAAATACAGGGTGTGTATATTTCTGCCCCATACATGCTTGAATTCTATCTCATTCATTCTGTAGGGTATGTTATACCAAGGGTTAATTTCTCCTCTTGTTTTGTGGGTTAATTTGGAGTCAAATACAGGGTGTTTGTATTTCTGCCACATTCACGCCTGAAATCCATCAACTTCAAACCGGTGGGGGTATTTTAAATTGTGGCCAAGAGTTAAGTTATCCACTTTATGTGGAGAATTCTGTGTCAAATCCAGTGTTTATGTATTTCAGCCCTACATACATCTCAAATCCAGCCAGTTCACTCTTGGGATATTGCTATCTGTGGCAAACAGTTAATTTTTTCACCTATTGTGGTGATTCTGTTAAACACTGATCCATGTAGAGCCCCCCCAAAAGATGGAGAGGGTGTCATCTGTAATTTTGCATTGACGTCACTAATCATTTTGCCCTTCCTTTGATCCTTCAGTGTCGGCTTTCAATTGGTCAGTAATCCATCATTGCTAAAGCCAAAAAGAAAAATATGACCGCACTCAGGAAAATTTTCATGCAAATAAAATGTCTTTATTCCTTTCACAGGCTCCAAAATTATATACATATATAGAAGGTAACTCAATAAGGACGTTTCAGTCACTCATAGACCTTTATCAACAAGTCACAATTAGAAGCAGGAAAGATTAGGAAAGGGGCCATAGCCCTGTGGATAAGAAACCTTGCCAAGGCTCCTTATCCACAGGGCTACGGCCCAATTCCTAATCTTTCCTGCTTCTAATTGTGACTTGTTGATAAAGGTCTATGAGTGACCGAAACGTCCTTATTGAGTCACCTTCTATATACACTCACCGGCCACTTTATTAGGAACACCTGTCCAACTGCTCGTTGACACTTAATTTCTAATCAGCCAATCACATAGCGGCAACTCAGTGCATTTAGGCATGTAGACATGGTCAAGACAATCTCCTGCAGTTCAAACCGAGCATCAGTATGGGGAAGAAAGGTGATTTGAGTGCCTTTGAACGTGGCATGGTTGTTGGTGCCAGAAGGGCTGGTCTGAGTATTTCAGAAACTGCTGATCTCCTGGGATTTTCACGCACAACCATCTCTAGGGTTTACAGAGAATGGTCCGAAAAAGAAAAAACATCCAGTGAGCGGCAGTCCTGTGGGCGGAAATGCCTTGTTGATGCCAGAGGTCAAAGGAGAATGGGCAGACTGGTTCGAGCTGATAGAAAGGCAACAGTGACTCAAATAGCCACCCGTTACAACCAAGGTAGGCAGAAGAGCATCTCTGAACGCACAGTACGGCGAACTTTGAGGCAGATGGGCTACAGCAGCAGAAGACCACACCGGGTGCCACTCCTTTCAGCTAAGAACAGGAAACTGAGGCTCCAATTTGCCCAAGCTCATCGAAATTGGACAGTAGAAGATTGGAAAAAACGTTGCCTGGTCTGATGAGTCTCGATTTCTGCTGCGACATTCGGATGGTAGGGTCAGAATTTGGCGTCAACAACATGAAAGCATGGATCCATCCTGCCTTGTATCAACGGTTCAGGCTGGTGGTGGTGGTGTCATGGTGTGGGGAATATTTTCTTGGCACTCTTTGGGCCCTTTGGTACCAATTGAGCATCGTTGCAACGCCACAGCCTACCTGAGTATTGTTGCTGACCATGTCCATCCCTTTATGACCACAATGTACGCAACATCTGATGGCTACTTTCAGCAGGATAATGCGCCATGTCATAAAGCTGGAATCATCTCAGACTGGTTTCTTGAACATGACAATGAGTTCACTGTACTCAAATGGCCTCCACAGTCACCAGATCTCAATCCAGGGGGTCCAACCCGTTACTAGCATGGTGTACCTAATAAAGTGGCCGGTGAGTGTATGTATATAATTTTGGAGCCTGTGAAAGGAATAAAGACATTTTATTTGCATGAAAATTTTCCTGAATATGGTCATATTTTTCTATATTTCTATTGGTGGAAGCTATATTCACCTTTTTATGACCAGCACCACATCATCTAAAATAGAAGAATTGAGTGCCACTCCTCTCGCTTCACTTTTCTAAAGCCAAAAAGAAACAGGAGTTGATCCCAAAAATAATAAGTAAATGGAATATTTGCATGTGTTCTGTATCCACTCCTGCTTTTGGCTACCTACTCATCTGACAATCCTGATGCAAACAAAGGACCATGTCATACTAGCTTTATGGCTTCTCCGAAGACACAATCGGTTGTGTTTATCCTTTTCATTCCTTCTGACATTACAAGAAGGGGAAAACCAAACATAGTGGCAATGTCATAGAGTGGTGGAGGGTGGAAACAGCATTAGGAAACCACAGGGTGGTCAACTGAGAGAGTGGTCAGTTGGCAGCAGCATGAGTAGGCCACAGAGTGGCAAATGACAGATTGGGGAGGTGGCAGCAGCATAAATAGGCAACAGATTGGCACAATGACATAGTGTGGAGGTGGCGACAGCAACAGCAGCAGGCTGGAGAGTGGCACAATGTCATTATTTTGAGGTGGCGGCAGCTAGGTAACATAATGAGGAGGTGGCAGTAACAGCAACATCAAGCCAGAGAGTGACATGGTGACATAACCTGGAGAGAACAGCAGCAGCATGAGGAGACCTAAGTGGTGAGGTGGCAGCAGCATCAGAAGGCTACATAATGGCCCAGTGAAGAGTGGGGAGGTGTCAATACCAGTCCCTGGTAAAGATGATGGGTGGTTGAAGGAGCAGCTGGCAGCAGATGTGTGGCATCAGGCTGGTGGCAGCATCAGAATAGTAGCTGAGGCAGGTAGCCAGAAGAATCCAGGGTTCAGGGTCTGCTTCAAGTGCTGCTGCTAGTGGGTACCTAAATTACTAGAGGGGGTGAAGAAACAGGTCAGACCAGTTAGAGGATGGATGATGGTGCAGATAGGCAGCGGCCAACTGACTTTATAGGATGTCACTATAGTACTTGAGTTTGTCCTTCGTCTTGGCAGGTGAAAAAATGTCCCCATTTTGGAATGGTAGTGAGGGTCCAAGACGGTTGAGAGCCAGAAGTCATCCCTCTGCTGGATGGTGACAATTCGGCTGTCACTAGCCAGGCAAATCAGCATGCAGCGGGCCATCTGCGCAAATGACTCTGAGGGACTCCCTGGCTCCATCTCCACTGTATAATGCCACAGTGTGTCTGGGTCATCTTCCTCGTCTTCTTCATCCTCCGGTTGCTCCTGCTCCTCTCCTGTCACCTGAGTAGAAAAACCACTCATTTCGCCAGACAATGCTTGAGCTCCAATGTCTTCCTCCTCCTCCTCCAGTTCAGCCCCCACTGGACTCATGTGGCTGTGAGATGTAGTCGCCTCGTCTCCAGTAATAGTAACTTAGTTACATAGTACGGTTGAAAAGAGACATGTGTCCATCAAGTTCAACCTACCCTTGGTAGGTAAAATGTGGTTGAAGGAAGGGAGACAAAGATTTTAAGCCCAGCCCACTGGTTAATGCCCTGAAACCCACAAGGCAAGAACCAATCTGCTCCAGTGGAGACCGCACTTCTGACCACTGAACCTTCACCAGCCAGGATCCAGAATTTTACATAGCTACATACGCATTAATATTCTTTAGTTTCAGGTAGTTATCTAAGCCTTTCTTGAAACTCTCTACTGTTCCTGCTGTGACCAGCTCCTCAGACAGGCTATTCCACAGATTCACAGTTCTTACAGTGAAGAACGCCCTTCTCCTCTGGAGATTGAATCCTTTTTTCTCTAGCCGAAGGGAATGTCCCCTTGTCTTTTGAGGGGGCTTTACTTGATATAATTTTTCCCCATACTTTTTGTAGGGACCATTTATATATTTATATAAAATAATCATGTCCCCCCAAAGCTGTCTTTTCTCAAGACTAAATAAGTTAAATTCTACTAACCTCTCCTCATAACTAAGATGCTCCATTCCCCTTATAAGTTTGGTTGCTCATCTTTGCACTCTCTCTAGCTCTATTACATCTCTTCTATAAACTGGGGCCCAGAACTGAACAGCATATTCTAAGTGAGGTCGCACCAATGCTTTATACAGCGGTAGAATTACATCCTTGTCCCGCAAGTCCATGCCTCTTTTAATACACGCCAATACCTTACTTGCCTAAGAGGCAGCTGATTATCACTGCATGCTGTTCTGTAGTCTATGATTTACAAGAACGCCCATGATTTACAAGAACTTTCTCAACAAGCGATTCTCCAAGTTTTTCTCCCCCCAGGACATATGATGCCTGCAGATTATTTCTACCCAGATGCAGAACCTTAGATTTATCCACACTGAACCTCATTTGCCAAGTGGATACCCAAGCATTTAGTGTGTCCAGGTCTGCTTGCAATTTATGAGAATCTTCCATTGATTGCACTACCCTGCATAGCTTGGTGTCATCTGCAAAAATAGAAACTGTGCTATTGATCCCCTCCACTATATAATTAATAAATACATTAAATAAAAGAGGACCCTATACTGAGCTCTGGGGCACACGATTCATAAGCGGGGACCACTCAGAGTAGGAGTCATTTACTACCACTCTCTGAGTACGTTCTGATAGCCAGTTTTTAATCCAATTACACACTGTTATTTCTAACCCAATGGATTTTAATTTACCCAACAAACGCTTATGAGGGACAGTGTCAAACGCCTTTGCAAAGTCTAAAAGTACAATATCCACAGCTGCCCCGCTGTCCAGACTGCTACTCACCTCTTCATAAAAACATATCAGATTGGTCTGACAACTTCTGTCCTTAATAAATCCATGCTGGCATCACTTATAATATTGTATTCATCCACATATTCCTGTATATAGTCCCTTATGAGCCCCTCAAACATTTTTCCCACAACAGATGTTAATCTTACTGATCTATAATTACCTGGGTAATTGGAACCTTTTTTGAAGATGGGAACTACATTTGCCTTGTGCCAGTCTCCTGGCTCTAAACCATTCACCAGAGAATCTCTAAATATCATGTACAGGGGCACAGAGATACCCGAGCTGAGCTCTTTAAGAACTCTTGGGTATATACCATCAGGGCCTGGAGCCTTGTTCACATAAGCTTATTTAACTTGACTTGGACCTTTTCTACACTGAGCCAATTAATTATAGCAGATGAAGTATTAACAGTACTGGCACCACCTACATCTGCACTCGACCCACCCCATCAACTAATTTCTCATTGTTAGTATATACTGAGCTGAAGAACCTATTTAGTAACTCTGCCTTCTCTTGGTCTCCAGTGACCAGCTTCCCATCACAGGTTTTTAAGGGTCCTACATGCTCCGACTTCGACTTTTTGGCATTTATATGCTCAAAGAATTTCTTGCGGTTAGTCTTGCTGTCCTTGGCCACCTGCCTTTCATTTTGCATTTTAGCTGCTTTTATCACTTTTTTACAGATTTTGTTAAGCTATTTGTAATTTACAAAGGCTGATGCTCACCTCTCTGACATATTTTTGAAATGCCCTTTTTTTCAAATTCAAGAACGATTTTATTTAGCAATAAAATTATGAAAACAGGTGATGCATAATGTATACAGAAACGAAGAAAATGAAAAAATCGTTTATATAAAGAAATAACCCGTGTGGAGGATTCCACACACCAAGAACATAAATGCGAAGTATAAATAATTCAACCACTCCTTGGGAAAGACTTGGACCGAGACTAGAATAGGACCTCACAAAGGACCAAGAATTCGGGCCTGCTGCGATTTAGAGAGGGGAGGAAAGAAAAAAAACAAAAGAAAAAAGAAACACACACAAACAACAAAAAAAGATAAAAAATGACTACCAGATAAATCAAAAGCAGACAATCCGCCTGCAAGTAATCTAATAAAAATCACAAGTGCAAGAACTCCACCTGCTGTTGTAACGTGGAATAACACAAATACTGGAGGAGGAGACCTCGACATTAACATACAAAAATGAATCCGGCATGAAAAAAAAGGAAGAAAATGGGAGAAAAACTATGGCATAAGAAAAACGACGGCATTAGTCCAAACATGGTCAGGCAATGTTCGTTGACAAGAAAAATAAGCAGCAAAAGAGAAGGCACCATTCAGGGACAAGGCCGTGAGTCCTTCAAGTTGAATTGGTAGAGGAGATAGGCTGGGTAGGCTGCCTTTGACCCCGAACCCGAGAGCTTCTGATCCGTTGTTCCTGGAGAGGGACATTATTCGGAGAGGAAGGGACAGCTAAGGAGAGTCTTTTCCGTTGGGGCCCACTGGATGATGAAAGAGATATCAGTGAGGGCCAATCAGGAAGAGCCAGTTCCTGGATCTTGAGGGATTGCAGGAAAGGGGGAATGTCCTTGGGGGAGCGGATGTTAAGAACTTGTCTGTCAAAACGGATATGTAGGGCAAAGGGGTAACCCCAGAAGAAGGGAATATTTCTTTCTCGAAGTATATCCAGAAGAGGTTTGAGCGAAGCTCTTTAGGTCAGAGTAGGCCTAGACAGATCCTGAAGGATTTTAATAGACGAGCCTTGGTAGGTCAGCGACTTTCTATGTCTCGCTTCAAATAGAATGTCCTCTTTCATGGTGAAAAAATGTATCCTGCAGACGACATCTCGGGTTCTAGGGTCGTTGGGGTTCGGTGGCCTCAAGGCTCTGTGCACCCTATCAATTTCAATGTATGCTGACGGTGGCCGTCCCAGCAGGTCATTAAAAATTTCAGAAAGCACAGTGAATAAATACAAGTTGGGGATGGATTCCGGGAGGCCCCTGACTCGAAGATTATTGCGCCTGCTTCTGTTTTCCACATCACCAAGATGTTGTTGCAGAGAAAAAATTTGAGCCAAGTATTGAGAAACAGAGTCCTTCCCCTTCAGAGACGACAGGCTGGCAGATGTCTGTGCTTGAGACTGATCAAGTTCGTCCACCTTAAAACGCAAGGATGAGAGTTCTTATCGAAAGAAAGAAAATTGTTGCTTATACTCTTTAACCATTTGCTTAGCTAAAGAGGTGATGTCCGTGCTGGAGGGAAGTGATTGAAGGAGCAATCATAAGTCCGCCAGTGTAGCCGGCCTATCATCTTCAGTGGAAGTGGAAACATTCAACATAGGGAGAGGTGTAAAGATCTGCATAGGCCGCTGCTGAGAAAAGGCAAGAAGGGACGGAGTGTGCTCTAGGCCAGATGTGGCATAGCAGGAGCAACTGAAGTACTTAGCTCATCTCTAGGGGATGCCTGTGGGGATCCGTTCACTGCTCGCTGCAACGTGGTGTCGGGGCTGCAATGGGATGCGCCTGCCTGAGCTGCTGGAGTCCCGGTCTCACACAGAGCGCCGCTGGAGGTAATGATGGCAGGGTTCGTCCGATGCGCCGAGCTGGCGCTTCTTTCTCCCGATGACAGGCAGGGAACCTGGTGCGGCAGCGAGTCTCCGTGGTGCTGTGCCGGGGAGAGCGGTCAGCTGCAGGTCTCCGCTGCATTCAGCGGTTCAGGCGGGGCAGGCTGGTATAGTACGAGAAGGTGGCCATCTTGCGGCTCCTCTGTCTCTGGCACCGCGGGCGGCATTAACGGCCGGGCAGGAGAAAAATACGCCTTGATGTCCTCCTGAGTGGTGCTTCTGAGCTCCTGAGCTTCTGTTTTTTTGTAGTTTTCCCCATGAATTCAATGTGGAAAAAGCCGGTAAGATGAATGATGGATGAGGAGCTTCTATGTGCACGTCCTCACACAACCATAGCTAGGCCACGGCCCCTCTTTAAATGCCCTTTTTTTATTGCTTATTGGCCCTTTTAATAGAAGGTAGAAGCCATGTTGGATTTAGTTTTAAACGCCTATACTTGTTACCCATAGGAATATATTTTGCAAAAAATTTCCCCAAATTGGCCTTTTTAAAATTAAATGTTTTTGCCTTCCCGCTGTTTTTCTTTTTTCCAGTTTACGCTAAAATGAATTATATTGTGGTCACTTTTACCTAGGTTTTCAGAAACAGTGACCGCTCCAACAAGTTCTGCTTTGTTAGAAATTACCAGATCCAACAGAGCATCACTTCTACTGGGATCCTCCACATACTGCCCCATAAAATTATCCTCTAACAGATTGAGGAACTCCCTTCCCTTTTCAGTTGATGCAAAACCGTGACCCCAGTCAATGCCTGGGTAATTAAAGTCTCCCATTATTACCACTGTACCCACTTGTGCCGCCCGCACCATTTAATTATGCACCTGTTCTTCTATCTTCTCAGTGGTGTTCGGAGGTCTATAGATTACGCCAAAAATAATATTTTCTGCATTAACCCCCCCCCCCCCCCTTGTATTTCCATCCACAATTTTTCCACATCTTTAGCTATTTTGCCCTTTATTTCCTCTTTCACATTTGCCTTCATATCACTCCTTTCATACAAACAAACTCCTCCTCCCCTACTGTTCGCTCCGTCTTTCCTAAATAGATTAAAACCTTGAAGGTTGACAGCCCAATCATGTGAGGAGTCCAGCCATGTTTTAGCAATACCAACCACATCAACCAGCTCCTCTACAAGTTCCCGCATTTTGGTTGCTAGACTTCTGGCATTTGTGAATAGACATTTCAAGTTCCCTTCCAGTTTTACACTCCGTCAACGGTTTGGGATTATATCTAACATGTTCATTAGACGGCATAGGATCATCAATTACCCATGCAGTAGACAGCATGGAATTAAACGTTACCCGTTCAAATGACGGCATGGAATTATACATCTCTTCTTCGGGAGAGGGCATGGGATTATACATTACACATTTAGTAGACAACATGTGATTATTTAATACACAATTAGTAGATGGCATGAGATTACATGAGATATTGTGGGCACCTATATATTCAATGCTGGTTTGCAACACATGGATCTCCTTATCCACTGGTCTACTCCACCTCCCCACTCCACTTCTCCACCTGCCGATGTAGTCTGCCCACTCTCTAACCTATCTACCCCTTCATTTTCTATATGTCCTCCCTCCTCATCCCTAGTTTAAATACTGTTGCACCCCTTCTAGAATTCTCTCCCCCAGCACAGCAGACCCCATTCCATTCAGGTGCAATTTATCTGAAGAAAACAGATTTTACCCCAATGAAAAATCAGCCCAGTGCTCTATGAACACAAACCCTTCTGTCCTACACTAAGACTTCAGCCATGCATTTAACTCCCTGAGCTCCCACTGTCTTTCCTAAGTAGCACTTGGCACAGGCAGTATTCCGGAGAACACAACCTTGGAGGTCCTTCCCTTCAGCTTGGAGCCTAGTTCTTTAAAATTATTCTTTAGGATCCTCCACCTACTGTGTATTCTGTCATTGGTTCCAACATGGACCACAACAGCTGGGTCATCGCCAGCCCCTCCCAGTAATTTATCCACCCGATCCACCACATGCCGAACCCTGGCACCAGGGAGACAGCAATTCGCACCAAAAACCAGATTATTCAGCTCACCTGAAAATTTGGGCACGGTTCCAAGCAAGTTCTCAAGCTGCTTAAAGATAAATGGCAACAACTAGAAAAATAGAACCAGCCTCAACAGAAAGAGGATTAGACGGCAGCAAAAAATGTATAACAATTTATTTAAAGTATCAAAAACATCTTAGACAGAAAATGCCACAGGATAAAAACTTGTGTAAACCTGCATCCTGTTCTTGTTGACGCGATTCTTACTCATAACAAAGGTTGTCAAGTTTCTACTTCCTTTTATAGGGAACACCCACATGGGGAGGGGGAAGGGAAACAAAACAAAAACAAACTCTAATAGTTTAAAATAAGATCTGTTCTATAGTTGAGACGAGAGGGATTTGCAGTATTCAACATAAGAATCCAATAACCTTCTCTATTTAACAACGATCTTTTATGATCTCCCCCTCTGATCCCAATAGATTCAGATTCAATACAGAACACTTTTAGATCGGACACATTTCCATGATGTGTATGGAAAAAATGTTTAGATACGTTGGAAACATTTCTGGTATCTGCACAGGACGCCCCATATACATGTTCTCGTACTCTATCTTTTAGTCGTCTCGTTGTGCAGCCAACGTATCTCAAATGACATGTTACACATTCAATGCAATAAACAACATTACTTGATTCACAGTTCAAAAATTGTTTGATATTAAAGACATTGCCATCTATTAAGCCTTGTATTTTTTGGTTTGTACAACGTACTTACAACACGAGCATCTAGACTGGCCGCAACAGAAGAAGCCTTCTACACTAAGCCAGGTCATCTGTTTTCTACTAGTTTTGACTAGGCTAGGTGCAAGGATAGAGTGCAGAGTCGGAGCTTTTCTAGAAACAAACTTGCAACCTTCCTGAAGTAGCGATCTCAAAGAATCATCTTGAAACAATATTGGAAGATACTTAATAATGATTTTTTTGATACTATTAAATTCATTACTATATGTGGTAACAATAATTGGATTTTTTACTTCTTTTCTAGGGTATTTTTTTTTTTAAAGCAAATCTGCCTTTCAGTTTTTAATTTTTTAAACTGCTTGCCCAAAAAGCCATTTTGGATATCCTTTTCCCGTAATCTATTGGTAATTTTTTTTACGTTCGATTCAAAATTTGTATAGGGAGCTTTCTCTTAGCTCTGACTAGTTTCCATATGGTATGGTTTTAAATGTTTGTATGGATAAAAAGAATGGCTGGAGAATGCTATTGCTACCCATGGTTTTTTAAAATGTAGATGTATGAATTTTCAACCCTACAATACTGTCATGGAGAGATTAAAAAATTTTATATCGGAAAATGATATTGAAATGTAGAAAATAAAACCAAAGGCGTTATTTTGAGGTTGACCCAAAATGTTGTGCAGACATTACATCAAAATTCCATAGACGATGACGTCTTCTTAAAAAGCCCGTAAAATAATACAATTGCAAAAAGGTTTGCCCTCTGAAAATAAAAAACTTTCCCCTAAACCAAAGATACAAAAGGTTTGCAAATGAAGTGGAAAATTTCCCCCTGGGAGGGGTCCTTTCTTTTTGGGGGTAAACTTTTGCAAAAATAAAGTAATTGTGAGAAAGCAAATAATCAATCACTATAAAATATATCAATAAATTGTCATTATAATAGAATATTTTTTAATAAATTCAATTGCTTTCAATCCAAGGTAGTGGGGAATGGCTTTTTTTTGGTTTTTGCGATTAAATATCGAAGTTACCCAAGCACTGTTCACACCACTAAATTGATCTATATTTGCAAACAGTTTTGTTCTCTAAAATAGCCAAAAACATCCCCTGAAAAGAGGTTGTAAGAGAACATCCCCCACTCACAGACCCGTTCTTTAAAAACCCTTTTCCGCCACGATAGGTCTATGGGTGGGGGAATGGTTTCTTATGGAGCTTAGGGGCGAGTGGAAAAATGGGAATAACTGGAAATTTTATAAAAGAAATAATTTGATAATGATCCCTTTTTTAAACCTTTTCATCCAAAATATCTTTTTCATCTCTGGAAAAATTTTAGTGGGGTCATGAGTGGCCCCCTGATTGTACCCCTATTATCCAAAAAAAAAAATTATTCAAAAAAGTCAAGTTAGTTTTAAAAGAACAAATGACCCTCCCTTATCTCTCCCGAAAAAGTAAAATCTTTATTAGCTAGCAAATTTTTTAGTACTTCCTTCTTGGAATCACTCTCTTTTAGTCAGTTAATTCACAATGAAGCTCAACAAGCTCTTTTTTAACAAGGTCTTGAAATTTATTTTAAAGAGTGAGCGAGGACTAAAGGGTAAAAATCTTATTTTTGTATTAAAGGATTTTTCCCTTTAACACGCTGAACTGAGTTTATCTAGATCTTAAGCATTTTAAAGACTGTATTCACGAAAAAAAAAATTCTCCAAAAAATTAGCATTAAATTTTTGTTTCATCAGAAGAGACAATTCTGACTCTAAAGACTGTGTATGATCATTAACCTCTTCTTGTTCTGAAAAAGTTTCTTCCAGTCAAATTTTTGCAAAATTCTCTACTTGCATGAAGGGGCAAAAATCCCCAAAAAGCGTTGTGTGTGAGGGGAAAATGGCTTGGCCCAAAAAATCCCTTTTTTCTTTCTAAAATCGGTGGGTCAAAAGCAAATTTGGTTTGTTACAACCAACAGAGGGCGCTGTGGGCTTCTCAGCCCCTTTCCCATAATGCCTTGTGATATGCAGATGCTTAGTAGAGGGCGAAAAGGCAAAACTAAAACTCTACAAGCCGTTCGTTCGGGGCTCTCCTTAAGGAGAGATCTTCCCTTCTTGAGCTACCCGATGCCTCCCACACAGCCAGCCAGTATCTTCTCTACTCTGCACTGAAGAGGGACAAAAATCCCGAAACAGCGTTGTCTGTAGATGAGAGATACTGGCTTGGCTAAAAAATCCTTTTTGCTTTCTCAAGACTCAGTGGGTCAAAAGCAAATTGAGGATTTGTTACAACCAACAGAGGGCGCTGTGGGCTTCTCAGCCCCTTTCCCATAATGCCTTGTGATATGCAGATGCTAAGTAGAGGGCGAAAAGGCAAAACAAAAACTCTACAAGCCGTTCGTTCGGTGCTCTCCTTAAGGAGAGATCTTCCCTTGCAAAATTATTGACATTTTTAATTGTTTGGTATAAATCAAAATGGTGATCTGGTGCATAACCTAAACCTTTAGAAAGTAAAACAATTTCTCTATGTGAAAGAATGTAAAACGATAAATTAACCACTTCATCTACTTGTGAAATTTCCTGACATATCTTCGATTCCGTTGCGGGTATTTTTTATGGTGTTTTCTTCCTGCTCTGTGGTATCGTTTTTTGCTCCTCTCTCTCTTTGTTTTGGACGAACATCTGCAGTAACAGGAGTCAAGGTGGAATTTCTATTACTTTGATCGTCTGAAATGTCCTCCGAAGAATTAAGTTCTCCAAAACTCACTCTGCGTCTGTTAGAGAGCGGTGTGTACGTTGGTCTGCGGCTTCCTGATTTTAAGATGGATTGAGGTGTGCTTCTTGCCCATTCTCCCCAATCGTAGACAGCATTAGTCTCATAGTCTAACGCATCTCTTTGAAATTTATTTTTCTTGATTTTAATAATATCTTCTTCCAAAATAGCAATATTTGTTTTGATTTTTTCATCCAAATTACGATATTGCTCTTTATTCTTATGTGGCTTAACTTGCTCTCGCATTTTTATTATTTCTTCTCTTGTATCATTAAGAACTTTTTCTTCAAAAGAAATGATGAGTTTCATTAGTTGCATAGAGCAGTCTGTCAACATGTTATTCCATTTTTCTTTAAAAGGCTCTGGATATATAGTGGTTGGCATTTTTTTAATTCGTAAACCACGTGGTACCGTAGATTTTTCCACGTAATTATTTAGGGTCGTATAGTCCCACCAAACTTTAACTTCTTTCTTCATAAGTTTTTCTAGGTCCCACATTTGCTTATCCAGATCCACAATATTCTCTGTGGTGCCCTTATCAAAAATAAATGCTGACTTCTGCAACCTCCCTGAGCAGTCCATGACATCTCTCAGTTTGTGTCTATACGACAATGAATGATTTCTTTCAGTCATATTGCAATCAGGGAGCACGAAAAAGAGAAAAACAGAGATTCGCACCAAAAAACAGATTATTCAGCTCAGCTGAAAATTTGGGCACGGTTACAAGCAGGTTCTCAAGCTGCTTAAAGATAAATGGCAACAACTAGAAAAATAGAACCAGCCTCAAAAGAAAGAGGATTAGAAGGCAGCAAACCATTCGGTTGAGGCGGTCCTGGCGGCAAATTATTCTATCCGTCTTCCTGATTATAGAATCCCCTACAACAACTACTAACTGTCTTTTCCTACCTGCCTTCCCATCCTCCCGACTAATAGTTGGGCTGCTCTTCTGGCTGCAAGGAAGAGCAGTGTACACTAGGGCTGCCATTTCTGAGACTGATTCCCCAGAATTATCACCCAACTCCACCCTCAACATTTATCCCACTGTTTACTCAAAGAGAAGCAAACTCCTCTCTTCATTGTCAATCGCCCTCAGTGTTGCATTTTGCTCCTCTACATCTAAAATGTGAGCTGCCAGAGTAGCAACATGCTCACATCTGTCACAGCGGTATTCACCCTGGACCTCTTGCTCCAGTAGTGCATACATATGGCAGATTGTGCACTGGTGAAAATAGACAGTGATGCTGTCCATTATCCCGGTTCAACAGCAATGAAGATTAAAAAAAGGTTATTTAGATTAAAGTAATAGTTTACTTACCAGTTTTTCACTCCTGTTTTTAACTCCGGTTTTTTAACTCACACTCTGTAAGCTCCCAAAAGCCAAGCCCTAACCAGACAGATTTTGCAGCATCTGTTCCAAGACATGTAGCAGTGGAATGAGGTTATTCATCCCGTAGTCCTGGCACCTGACAAATAACGTGGCCTCCTCAAAGGGTCTGTGCAAACGGCAGGTGTCACACATGAGCTGCCACTGACTGACATAAAAATTACACAGTGGAGTATCCCTGTCCGCTTGGATCATCAAGAGATCATTAATGACCTTTCTCTGTTCATAGATTTCTCTCTGTTTTACGCTGTTCATAGATTTATCCCTGTTTTGCTCTGTTTATAAAAAAAATTATTTGACTCTGCACATCCAAAAGCATTTTTTGAAAAAAACGTAAGCATAGGTACACAATTGCAAGGCAATAACATACATCTATTCCAAATATCAGTGGCACACTAAAAACTAAGCAAAACATCAAAGGCATATAGGAATTTTTTGAAAATGCATTACTGCTAAGGAATTGTGAAAACCTGGGATTCTTAGTTCACAGTTTTGATCAAAAGTGTTTAAGCTCACCTCCCAATTGCATCAAGGGGATCCCAGCACAGGTGAGTTCCTAACACTAAAATGTTACCTCTCTAGGAGCCTGTTCAGACTACAACATCTCAGGGAGTGAAAAGAACTTGCTACTGAATAATCCTGCACTGGTTTAAAAGAGGTAGGCGGAGTGCAACAAGCCAATGAGGTTGCCATTCCTCATACAGACTACAAAAAACTTTTTTTGACTCTGCACATCCAATAGCATTTTTTGCAAAAAAACATAAGCATAGGTGCACACTGGCTAGGCAATAACATACATCTATTCCATATATCAGTGGCAAAAACTAAGCAAAACATCAAAGGCATATAGGAATTTTTTGAAAATGCATTACTGCTAAGGAATTGTGAAAACCTGGGATTCTTAGTTCACAGTTTTGATCAAAAGTGTTTAAGCTCACCTGAACTCACCTGTGCTGGGATCCCATTTGACGCATTTGGGAGGTGAGCTTAAACACTTTTGATCAAAACTGTGAACTAAGAATCCCAGGTTTTCACAATTCCTTAGCAGTAATGCATTTTCAAAAAAAAAAAAAAATTCCTATATGCCTTTGATGTTTTGCTTAGTTTTTGCCACTGATATATGGAATAGATGTATGTTATTGCCTTGCCAGTGTGCACCTATTCTTACTTTTTTTTTCAAAAAATGCTTTTGGATGTGCAGAGTCAAATAAAGTTTTTTGTAGTCTGTATGAGGAATGGCAACCTCATTGGCTTGTTGCACTCCGCCTACCTCTTTTAAACCAGTACAGGATTATTTAGTAGCAAGTTCTTTTCACTCCCTGAGATGTAGTCTGAACAGGCTCCTAGGGAGGTAACATTTTAGTGTTAGGAACTCACCTGTGCTGGGATCCCCTTGACGCAATTGGGAGTTGAGACTAAACACTTTTGATCAAAACTTAGAACTAAGAATTCCAGGTTTTCACAATTCCTTAGCAGTAATGCATTTTCAAAAAATTCCTATATGCCTTTGATGTTTTGCTTAGATTTTAGTGTGCCACTGATATTTGGAATAGATGTATGTTATTGCTCTGTTCATAGATTTCTCTCTATTTTTCTCTGTCTGTTCATAGTTTCTCTGTTCTGTTCAGCTCAAGGAGGGTGTGCTTGGTGGGGTAGGAATGGATAAAGTGCATGCAAAGTTTCTTGGCCAGTTCTCTGAACTGTGCAAAGTCCACCACTTGAAAACTGGGACATGAGCACGGTCAGCTTCTGCACTTTGGGATGGCTAGACGCATACTGCTGTATTTTGGCAATTGTCTCGGTGTACGACTGCTGCCACCATAAGTGTTGAGGAGCAGGAGCATCTGGACCGCTAGATGATGTAAAAGACAGACAACTCCCTTCAGCAGAGGTGGTGGAGCCTTGGCTGCCTGAAATGGGAGGCATGCCACTGGGTGCTTCTGCTGCAGCAGGATGGGCCACCACATCTGAGAAACGTTTCTCCCAGGCCTCTGTATGGTGACGATGCATATGTTGACGCAGGGTTATGGTGTCAAAATTAGGTCCCTGGTCACGCTTTACCTTCTGCCCACAGATTCTGCCTATAGCCATGTTCGTCTCCTCTGGTGTCTTGGCAGAAAACTACCACACCGCCGAGTAGGTGATTTTACCACCAATGCTCCGCATTGACTGTTACTGCCGCTGCCTCGGTGAATTCCTGGGACCTGCAAAGTGGGTGGTCTAAATGGTGGCTGTTTGGTTCCCAACCTCGCACTGCTGCCACCCTGCTGACTCCCGGCCACACTACCGCTCTCCTCTCCCGATGATGATGATGATGATGATGATGAAGCCCTTGCTTCCAGGGCCGGGACGATGGGTAGTCGAAGGTAGGCGACCGCCTAGGGCGCCACTTCATCCCAGGCAGAAAAGGGGGCGCAAGGAGGCATGGAGTGGGCTGAATTTTCCATTTGGGGGCACTTTATGCCTTGTTTAACTAGGGCACCAGAATACCTTGTCCCAGCCTTGCTTGCTTCACCCGGCTTCCAAGTGCGATCGGCTACATCGATTAGTGTTTGCCTGTCACCGCTGTCCTCCTCAATGGTGTCGCTGTACAGAGCCTGACCGCTCGCAACATAACCCCCCATGCCACTCTCCTCATCACTACTTGCCCGCTTCTGCAAGAAGCAGCGGATGTCTTCCCCACCTCTTTGCTGCCCACTGTCCTCAAATAGTTCGTCCTCACTGTATAGTGGCGCAGAGCCCACAGCACATAGTAGTTCTCTGGCTGTGGGAACCGAACGGGACAGAGGCGGGTTGAGGACAGGTGAGGGCCCCTGACCTGCTCCCAGGCAATGCCAACTAAAGGTTGTGTCTTACGGATGCACCGACTCTTTGCTGGGGTTGTCAGATGTCATCTGGGAGAAAGTGGATGACCTAGTCAACCATTCGAGAACCGTTGGCTTGGTGGTCAACACACGGCCGCTAGATGACACCGGAAGCTCTGGCCTCACGGGGTGACCCCTGCTGTGACGTCCCCTTACTGTGCTGCGACCTGTGCCTGCTCCAGGAACCTACTATTGTGTTCTTTGTTACCCCATGTGATCAGGCACACTCACAACCCTCACAGTTTTAAGTGCGCTCTGAAAACTCATCTTCTTAGACAAGCCTACCAAGATCCCTAATTGTTAACCCACCAAATTCTGTCACACATTTGTCACTTCCTACACTTTGGCACCCACAGGCACTTATCTGTATATAGATTTATGGTTGGGATGGCAGGTTCATCCACTTTTTTATGTATACTACCCTATATTTATTTAACATGGCTGGACCATTGTAAACCAAGCACTTTTCACCCTTTGTTTCACCCATACACCCTAATAGATTGTAAGCTCTTGCAAGCAGGACCCTCACACCTCGTGTCACATTTGTAAGTAGCTTTTTTATAATGTAATGTCTGGTTTGTCTGAGCTTATACCCGCTATATTGTAAAGTGCTGCGGAATATGTTGGCGCTATATAAATAAAGATTGTTATTATAGTAGGACCTTGGCCCTCAGCTCAGTTCTTTCTAGCTGGCGCTGACATTACCTTATCAGGCTGTGGTCCCACTTCACATGTTCAAATTCAAAAAACAGTGGCACACTATGGACTAAAGAAACTATCAAAAGAGACATAGGAATTTTGGAAAAAGCATTACTGCTAACTAGGATACATGGAAAAAAATTTTGAGGTTCTTAGTTCACACTTTTGGCTAAAACTGCTTAAGCCCACCTCCCAATCTTCAAGGGGACCTCAAATGCAGGTGCAAAATGGAGGAAGCCTGTTACGGCAGTGGATCCTCTGGACCACCGCAAGCGATGGTGTAAGCCGTACCAGGGAGCAGAGTCTAAGTAGCACCCGGTTTTCACCAGAGCCCGCCGCAAAGCGGGATGGACTTGCTGTGGAGGGAAACTACCAGGTCGCTTCCACTGGCGTGACTTGCTTGCGATGGCAGCCAAGGGTGAGCGTGGTACTAAATCGTAAGACGTAGACGTGGTCGTGGACAGGCAATAAGGTCAGGGCAGGCGGCAGAGGTTCGAGGTCGGAGGACGTAGCAGGAGGTCAGAAACACGGATAGATCAGGAATGCACAAAGTAACGCTTTCTCTACGGCACAGGGCACAAATAGATCCGGCAAGGGCAGGCCGGGGGCGGAGCGGTTATATAGGGTCAGCGACCGGCTAGACCAATTACCGCCGCACTGTCCCTTTAAATTTCCGGGAGCTGCCGCCTGGGACGTGCACGGAGACAGGAGCGTGGCCGGGTAAGTTGGAGCTCCCAGGGGGCGAGTGCGCCTGCTGCCCGGCATGCGGACAGCGGCGCCACTCGTCCCCGCAGCCGGGGATGCGAGCGAGTCACGGCTGCGCCTGTCGCCCGCACCACGGAGAGAGGGTCCAGCCGTGACAGTACCCCCCCCCCCCCCTTAAGCCGCTCCCTCCTTCCGGAACAAAGAAATCTTACAACTAAATCACGGTCCAAGATATTGTCCTCCGGCTCCCAGGATCTCTCCTTCGGCCCGAATCCCTCCCAGTCGATAAGAAAATGTCGCCTCCCTCTGATAGTTTTCATAGCCAGAATCTTTGACTGTGAACACATTGGAGGCCTCCGCCTCGGGGGGGAGGGGGAGGCGACCTTCCGAGAGAAGCGGTTAAGGACCGCAGGTTTCAATAGGGAGACATGGAAGGAATTCGGGATACGCATAGAAGGAGGGAGCCGGAGCTTAAAGGCCACAGGGTTAATTCGTCCTAAGACCTCAAATGGACCCAAGAAGCGTGGACCTAGCTTGTAGCTAGGAATTTTATGCCGGATGTACTTAGCGGACAACCATACTTTGTCTCCCGGAACGAAGGTCGGCGGAGATCTTCTCTTTTTGTCCGCCTGGCTCTCCATGCGAACAACATTGTGCTGCAAGGACTGGTGAGTCTGCTCCTAAATGGCCGACATATCCCGGACCAGGGAATCTACCGCAGGCACTTCGGATTATGTTGGCTGGGGGTTGTGGTGGGGGGGGATGTAACCCATAGATCACATAGAAAGGTGAAGAGCCCGTCGAGTCAGAGTCCAAAGAATTATAAGAAAACTCCGCACACGGTAATAAACTTGCCCAATTGTCTTGTCGACCCGAAACAAAGTGGCGTAAATATGTGCCAAGGATCTGATTAATCCTCTCTACCTGGCCGTTGGACTGAGGATGATAAGCCGAGGAAAAGTCCAGCTTCACTTGAAGACGAGAACAGAGAGCCCGCCAAAACCTGGAAATAAACTGGACTCTCCGGTCCAAGACTCTGTGTAACGGGAGACTGTGTAGACGAAATATATGTTCAAAGAAGAGAGTGGCGAACTGTGGTGCCGTGGGCAAGCCAGGCAATGGGACAAAAGGGGCCATTTTAGAAAAGCGGTCCGCGACCATCCAGATTATAGTATTACCCGCAGAAGGTGGGAGGTCAGTGATGAAATCCATGGATATTTGAGACCATGGGGAATCGGGAGTCGGCAGGGGCAGAAGTAAACCAGATGGCCTTTGCCGAGGAGACTTGTTACGGGCACAGATAACACAGGCTTCCACAAATTCTTTAGAATCCTTAGCAAGCGTAGGCCACCAATAGAACCGGGAGATTAGTTGGTGTGTCTTCCGAGCCCCAGGATGACCTGCCATACGAGAGCAATGTCCCCATTTGAGGATTCTCTTATGGAGTGCCGGGCGTACATATGTCTTGCCCGGGGGCAACTGGTGGAGATCCAGTGGAGCAGCGTGGATAAAGCGTTCAGGGGGTATTATATGCTGCGGACCTGGTTCTTCGTAGTATCAGTATCAGAAGCGCGGGAAAGCGCATCGGCCTTGATGTTCTTGTCTGCCGGGCGAAAGTGAATTTGGAAGTCGAAGCGAGAAAAGAACAGAGACCATCTCGCTTGCCGGGGATTGAGACGTTGCGCGGATTGAAGATACTGGAGGTTTTTATGGTCTATATATATGTCGATGGAATAACGAGCCCCTTCTAGAAGATGGCGCCACTCCTCCAGTGCCAGCTTAATGGCCAACAATTCACGGGCCCCAATAGCGTAATTCTTGGAAAAGAATCTGCATGTGAGGAACTTGCTCCTAGGTCCTTTTTGCAAGAGGACCGCCCCTGCTCCCACGGAAGAGGCATCTACCTCCAGTGTGAATGGCTTCTCCGGATCTGGGCGGGACAGAACAGGAGCAGAGGCAAAAGCAGACTTTAGTTCTGTAAACGCTTTCTCGACCGCTGGGGACCAGAGTCTGGGATTGGTGTTTTTCTTGGTAAGCACCACCATTGGTGCTACCAGCATGGAAAAGTGGGGAATAAATTGCCTATAATAATTGGCGAACCCCAGGAAGTGTTGAATAGCCCAGAGGCCGACAGGACGAGGCCACTGCAGAACAGCAGATAATTTAGCTGGATCCATACGCAGCCCTTTATCTGAGACGATGAAGCCCAGGAACGGTAAACTGGTCTGATGAAATAGGCATTTTTCCAGTTTGGCGTACAAGTGGTTACTACGGAGGCGTCTTAGTACTTGGCGAACGTGCAGGCGGTGGGTCTGTGGATCCGGAGAGAATATCAGGATGTCATCCAAGTAGACAATGACACGTGTAGAGGAGGTCCCTAAAGATGTCATTGACAAACTCCTGGAAGACGGCCGGGGCGTTGCAAAGACCAAACGGCATCACCAAATATTCAAAGTGCCCGTCACGAGTGTTGAAGTTCGTCTTCCACTCATCTCCTTCTCGGATCCTGATGAGATTATTCGCTCCCCGTAGATCCAGTTTAGAAAAGATCTTGGCACCCCGGAGCCGATCGAATAGTTCCGAGATTAGCGGCAACGGGTACCGGTTCTTCACCGTAATTTTATTAAGGCCTCGGTAATCAATGCAGGTGCGAAGAGATCCGTCCTTCTTCTTGACGAAGAAGAACCCGGCACCGGCCGAGGACGAGGACTTACGGATAAAGCCCTTCTGCAAATTTTCTTGTATATAGGCCGACATGGCCTGAGTTTCAGGTGCCGACAGCGGATAGACCCTACCCCGAGGAGGACTGGTACTGGGCAGGAGGTCTATCGGCAGTCATAGGGCCGATGAGGCGGCAGCGACTCAGCCTGTTTCTCCGAAAAGACATCTGCAAAGTCCTGATACTCCGCAAGCAGGCCTGGCAGGGCCTTGCGGGATGACTGCGGAGGAGAGAGACGCACCGGGCGAGGTGTCACCATGCAGGAGTTCCGGCACTCAGGACCCCAACTCGTAACTTCGCCTGTCTTCCAGTTGAGCGTAGGGCCATGGTGTTGCAACCAAGGAAGTCCCAACAGGATCGCTAAGGAAGAACGAGGCAGTACGTAGAAGGTGACCTTTTCCTTGTGTAGGCCCCCACTTGGAGAGAAACAGGCTCGGTACGGTACTGTATAGGGTCTCTCAGGAGCTCACCGCTGACAGAAGATATCATGAGAGGTTTTTCCAGGCGGACCGTCGGCAGACGATAACGGGACACCAAAGACGTGTGGATGAAGTTCCCGGCGGAGTCCAAGAAAACCAGTACCTGGAACGAGAGTCCTGTGTTGGTCGTGAACACTACTGGCGTAGTCAGACGTGGAGAGGAAGAGGTAGCACCTAGGATCGCCTCTCCAACGTGTCCTAGGTGCGGGAGTTTCCCGAATGCTGAGGGCGTCGAGGACAGGTTCTTCGGAAATGACCCGAGCCCCCACAATAAAGGCACAAGTTCTCCACACGGCGGCGGGACAGCTCTTGTTCGGACAAGCGAATCTGGTCCACTTGCATAGGTTCCTCCTCAGAGACTTGAGGGAGCGGTAATGGAGACCTCTGGAAGACCGGGGCCAGACGGGGCCAATGGCGGGGTTGCACTGGATTTCGCTCCTGGCGGAGTTCCTCCTGTCTCTCCGTGAAGCGTATGTCTATACGGGTAGCCAAGTGAATGAGATCACTAAGAGAATACGGCAGATCTCTGGCAGCCAGTACGTCCTTGACCCGGCTGGATAGGCCCTTCTTAAATGTGGCGCAGAGGGCGGCATCATTCCAAGTTAACTCTGAGGCCAGGGTCCGGAACTGGACGACATAGTCTCCGACCGACGATTCTCCCTGACGGAGGTTCAGGAGTGCCGTTTTGGCTGATGACGCACGTGCCAGTTCCTCAAAAACGCTCCGGAACTCATGGAGGTAGACCTGCAGATCAGCCGTGATAGGATCATTCCTGTCCCAGAGAGGCGTAGCCCAGGCCAGGGCCTTACCGGAGAGGAGACTGACGAGAAACGCCACCTTAGAACGCTCGGTCAAAAATTGGTCGGCCATCAGCTCGATGTGCATGGAGCACTGTGTGATGAATCCCCTGCAGAGTTTCGGGTCCCCATCGTACTTGGAAGGTGACGAGAGCTTGAGCTTGGGACCCACGGACGCTGCCGGGACCGCCGGGGAAGAGGCCGCCACGGGTGGCGTTTGCGGCTGCTGCTGGACGGCGAGGAACTGCTGCATCATAGTAGTGAGCTGAGTCAGCTGTTTGGCCTGTTGCGCAATCTGTTGCGACTGCTGGGCGACTACCGAAGACAGGTCCAGGACACTGGGCAGAGGCACCTTGACGGGATCCATGGCCGGATCTAACTGTTACGGGAGTGGATCCTGTGGACCAGCGCAAGCGATGGTGTAAGCCGTACCAGGGAGCGGAGTCTAAGTAGCACCCGGTTTTCACCAGAGCCCGCCGCAAAGCGGGATGGACTTGCTGCGGCGGGAAACTACCAGGTCGCTTCCACTGGCGTGACTTGCTTGCGATGGCAGCCAAGGGTGAGCGTGGTACCAAATCGTAAGACGTGGACGTAGTCGTGGACAGGCAATAAGGTCAGGGCAGGCGGCAGAGGTTCGAGGTCGGAGGACGTAGCAGGAGGTCGGAAACACGGATAGGTCAGGAACGCACAAGGTAACGCTTTCTCTACGGCACAGGGCACAAATAGATCCGGCAAGGGCAGGCCGGGGGCGGAGCGGTTATATAGGGTCAGCGGCCGGCTAGACCAATTACCGGCGCACTGTCCCTTTAAATTTCCGGGAGCTGCCGCGCGCCCTAGAGGGCGGTAGCGCGCACAGCAGCCGGCCGGGACGTGCACGGAGACAGGAGCGTGGCCGGGTAAGTTGAAGCTCCCAGGGGTGCGAGTGTGCCCTCTGCCCAGCATGCGGACAGCGGCGCCACTCGTCCCCGCAGCCGGGGATGCGAGTGAGTCACGGCTGCGCCCGTCGCCCGCACCGAGGGGAGAGGGGCCAGCCGTGACACAGCCACTCCTCCCTACATATAATCAAAAGCAACATTTGGTTTTGCACATCAAAAAAACTTTGTTTAAAAAAAGCACAAATGCACACTGGTGTGGCAGCAATGGATACACATGTTTTTTCCAAAATTCCTATGTCCCTTTTGATAGCCAGTGAGCGGAATCTAAGTAGGTCCCGATATTCAACAGAGCCCGCGCAAAGCGGGATGGACTTGCTGCGGCGGGAGTCTACCACGTCGCTACCCCTGACATGACTTGCTTGCGGTGGCAGCCGAGGTGTAGCGTGGTACAAAGTCGTGAGGCGTAGACGTAGT
Organism: Phyllomedusa bahiana; assembly: GCA_025379985.1. Classification (NCBI taxonomy): domain Eukaryota; kingdom Metazoa; phylum Chordata; class Amphibia; order Anura; family Hylidae; genus Phyllomedusa; species Phyllomedusa bahiana. Next base: position 15,904 of record JAODAL010001196.1, on the reverse strand, counting down.
CGGGGACAGGCGGCAAGGTCAGGGCAGGCGACAAAGGTTCAGAGTCGAGAAACGTAGGCGGAGGAACACGGTAGAGACCGGAACAACGATAACGCTTTCTCTAGGGCACGGAGGCAACAAAGATCCAGCAGGGAAGTGACGTGGATCCATAAACTATATAGGGTTAGAGCCCGGCAATTAACCAATTACCGACACGCTGGCCCGTTAAACTTAGATGAACGAGCGTGCGCGCTAGGGGGCGCGCACGCTCATTCTGGCCGGCAGGGGAAGAGAGCAGGAGTGTGATCAGGTAAGTGGATGGGACGGGTGTGCCCGCGGCCCGTAGCACGGCTAGCAGCACCACCGTTCCCGCGGACCGGGATGCGGCGCCACCCGTTAAAATACCCCCCCTTACACCTCCCCTCCTTTTTAGGCTGCAGGAACAAGATCATGATTCAAGATATTCGATTCTGGCTCCCAGGATCTCTCCTCGGGTCCGAAGCCCTTCCAATCCACGAGGGAGACGCTTCCCTCTGACTGTCTTCATGGCCAAGATGTCCTTTACTTCGAAGATGTCAGCAGAATCCGCTACCGGGGAGGCAATACATTCTTCTGAGAGAACCGGTTCAGGACCAGAGGCTTAAGGAGGGAGACGTGGAAAGAGTTTTGGATCCGGAGTGATGGAGGTAAGCAGAGTTTGTAAGTCACCGGGTTAAGCTGCCGGAGCACCTTGAAGGGTCCCAGGAAGCGAGGGCCCAACTTGTAACTGGGAATCTTCAGGCGCACTTCGAGGAAAGCCAAACCTTGTCCCCTGGGAGGAATGTCGGGGCAGGTCTTCTCCTTTAGTCTGCCTGAGACTTCATACGAGCTGAGGCCCAAAGTAGGGAACGTCGAGTCTCTTGCCAGATGGCTTTGATATCCCGAACTTGGTCATCGACAGCGGACACCTCCGAATTAGTGGGCAGGGAAGGGGGTAGTGCGGGTGGCGGACATAGACCACAAAAAATGGAGAGAATGCATCCGAGTCACGATGGTTATAAGAGAACTCGGCCCGGGGGAGCAGCTCGACCCAGTTGTCCTGACGTCCGGATTCAAAATGACGCAAGTATTCTCCCAGAATCTGGTTCACTCTCTCCACCTGTCCATTGGACTGAGGGTGGTAGGCCGATGAAAAGTCTAACTTGACTTGACTTGCAGACGGGAACACAGCGCACGCCAAAATCGGGATTCGAATTGAACGCTCCGATCGGAGACGATGTACGAAGTTAACCCATGTAGACGGAAAATATGTCGGAAGAAGTGACCGGCCAATTGTGGAGCAGACGGCGGCCCGGGAAGAGGCACAAAGTGGGACATCTTTGAGAACCGGTCCGTAACCACCCAGATGACAGAATTCCCTGAAGAAATCGGTAGGTCCGTGATGAAATCCATGGCTATGTGTGTCCAAGGAGTTTCTGGAACGGACAGCGGCAGTAAGAGACCTGTGGCGTGGGACCTTGTTTCGAGCACACGTGACACAGGACAGGGTGAAGTCCTAGACGTCTTGTGCCAGAGCCGGCCACCAGTAGTGCCGAGAGATCAGAACTTAGGACTTCCGTACTCCGGGGGGACCCGCCAACAGGGAGCTGTCCCCCCACTCCAGTATCCTTTTCCTGCAAGCCGGCGGCACGTAAGTCTTGCCCATAGGAACGTTTTGGAGATCTACGGGAGCCACGTGAACCAACCGTTTGGGAGAAATAATGTGCTGTGACACAGGTTCTTCACCAACAACATCAGTGGCACGGGAGAGGGCGTCAGCCTTGACATTTTTCTCAGTAGGCCGAAAGTGAATGCGAAAGTCAAAGCATGAGAAGAATAGAGACCACCTGGCTTGGCGAGGGTTTAGACGCGAAGCCGATCATTCTTGTGATCCGTAAAGATGTCAATTGGGTGACGAGCCCCCTCCTGTAGATGTCACCATTCCTCCAAGGCTAAGTTGATGGCCAAGAGCTCCCGATCCCCAATGGCATAGTTCCACTCCGCCGGCAAAAAGGTCCTGGAGAAAAAACTCGCATGTGAGAGTCTTGCCTTTGGGGCTTTTCTGTGTGAGGACTGCCCCTGCCCCCACAGAAGAGGCATCCACCTCCAAGGAGAAAGGCTTCTTGGGATCTGGCCGGACCTAGACAGGCGCCGAGGAGAAGGCAGTCTTTAGTTCGGTGAACACCGTTTCAGCCTCCGGAGGCCAACATCTCGGATCTGGTTCTTCCTGGTGAGGGCCACAATGGGAGCCACCAGGGTGAAGGAGTGAGGAATGAATTGACAATAATAGTTGGCGAATCCCAGGAAGCGCTGTATCGCCCAAAGACCGACAGGATGGGGCCATTGCAGAACCGCAGAGAGTTTAGCTGGATCCATCTGCAGGCCCTTAGCAGAGACGATATATCTGAGGAAGGGTAAACTGGTCTGATGGAACAAACATTTCTCCAGTTTAGCGTATAGATGGTTGTTGCGCAGACGTCTCAGAACCTGGCGCACCTGTGTCCGATGGGTCTGGAGGTCTGGGGAAAAGATCAGAATGTCGTCCGGATACACTATGACGCTGGTGTACAATAGTTCCCTGAAGGCGTCAATGACGAACTCTTGAAAAATGGCCTGGGCGAAGGGCATCACCAGATATTCAAAATGCCCATCTCGAGTATTGAAAGCCGTTTTCCATTCGTCCCTCTCTCGTATTCTGATGAGGTTATAGGCCCCTCGCAAAGCCAATTTAGAGAATACTTTGGCCCCCCAGAGACGATCGAAGAGTTCTGAGATCAACGGAAGTGGGTAGTGATTCTTCACCGTGATCTTGTTTAGTCCTCTATAATCAATGCACGGGTAAAGAGAGACGTCATTCTTCTGCACAAAAAAGAACCCAGCACCGGTCGGAGAGGAAGACATGTGAATGAAACCCTTCTGCAAATGTTCCTGTATATATGCCGACATGGCCTGAGTCTCGGGCATGGACAATGGATAGACCCTTCCCCGAGGGGGGCTAGTGCCAGGGAGAAGGTCAATCGTGCAGTCATAAGGCCGATGGGGCGGCAGCGTCTCAGCCTGTTTCTCCGAAAACACGTCCGTGAAATCCTGGTACTCCGCTGGTAGGCCTGGCAGAGGCTTAGCGGGCAATCGCGGAGAAGTGGAGTCACTGGGCGTGGTGCCACCAAACAAAGATCCTGGCACTCCGGTCCCCAACGCAGGACCTCTCCTGTCTTCCAGTCGAGTGTAGGAGTGTGACATTGCAGCCAGGGAAGCCCCAATAGGATCGCCGAGGAAGACGAGGCAATACATGGAAAGAGAGCTTCTCCTTGTGCAGGATCCCTATGCGGAGGGACACCGGCCAGGTGATGAACTGAATGGGATCTTTAAGGAGCTCTCCACTGACCGAGGAAATAACCAAAGGCTTTTCCAGGCGAAGTGCAGGCAGGCGATAACGGGAAACCAAAGAGGTGTGGATAAAATTCCCGGCAGACCCTGAGTCCAGGAAGGCCTGCACCCGGACTGAGAGATCAGCATCAGAAGTGACCGGAATCATCAAACGTGGAGAGGAAGAGTTAGCACCTAGGAACGCCTCTCCCACGAAACCTAGGTGTGAGCGTTTCCCGCAGGCTGAGGACGCAGCGGACAACGTCTGAGAAAATGGTCCGGACTGGCACAGTAGAGACATAAGTTCTCCAAGCGACGGTGGGACAGCTCCTGCTCCGACAAGTGGGCCCGCTGCACCTGTATGGGTTCCTCACTGAAAGTTGGTGGAAGCGGCTGCAGCGACCATTGGAACACTGGAGCCAGACGAGGTAATCTCATTCTTGACGGAGCTCCTCCTGTCTTTCAGTGAAGCGCACGTCTATGCAGGTGGCCAGGTGGATTAATTCGCTCAGGAAAGATGGGAGGTCTCTTGCAGTGAGAGCGTCCTTGACCATACTGGAAAGGCCCTTCTTGAAGGTGGCGCAAAGAGCGGCATCATTCCAGGAAAGTTCCGAGGCCAGGGTCCGGAACTGTACCGCATAATCGCCCACGGCGGAGTCACCCTGGTGTAGATTAAGTAGTGCCGTCTCAGCTGGGTGGGGTGCAGGAAACCAAAATGGAGGCATCCACCCGTTACACAAATCACCTATTACTTCTTCACATTTAAAATCCACTTCTACTACAGATCTTTTTTTTATTTATCTACCTAGTTTTACCTTTGCCATGGTTCTTAATAGCTTAGATTAATTTTATATCTCTTACAACAATTATTGTCACACCTCCTTGCAGCACCTTTCTCACCTACATTGGACACATCACACACTAATAACTTGCCTAAATATTCGCACAAGTAAATGTATTTTGATTTCAGACCATCCCAAAGAAAGACAGCACCTGGGTCACAGCAGCCACCAAGTGGGAAGGCAAAGTAAGTGAAATATTTCACCCACCAGCGCTGGTTTTTACCCTTCCGGTTGATCTGCAGCCGCGGTCCATCTTTACTGTCCTACCTAATCCAAATCTAAACCCTCCAGTGCCTGTCCTCTGCTCCGTGTCAGGGTACAAAGAAAACAACCCTTCTGCCTTGCCTGCTCTTTTCCTGTGTCTGTATATCTTTGCTTTTGTGCCAGGTAGGTACCTTCTACAAATTCGGGATCTCATTGGTTTATCTACTGCCCTATAAACATTTACCCTTCATATTTACCCTTATGAAATTCTTTAAATTCTTCCCATAGTGTGCCTGAAGTCACTAGTTTTTAAAACCTTGTGCTATTTTATACCTATATTACTAAAACATTGCCTTGCCTCAAAAAAAATTTTTTTCCTCTTAATTTAATCTGGAACCATGTGTATCCTATTCATTAACTTTTTAACTCACAGTTTTTTCTTCTCCATTCACGCATTCTCTCTATCTGTATCACTGTATCGCAGTCGATCTCTGTGTCCCTTTGTGTGCCAGCTTGCTGTCCTGGCTGAATTCCCCATAGTCTTGTCCTGCAAGACTATAATAAAACAATTAAAACAACAAAGAACCTAAATTCAATAAGACCACACCTACCTCAGACAAACTGTCTTTCTGGTGAGAGCTTCACCTCTTTAGACATCATCAGTTGAGCTTCAGATACTGATCAGGTATTGATAATACGTATTGAAACAACGCCAATTCCTCACACCACACGCCATCAAATTTATTACACAGATACTGCATAGATACTGCTCACAATAAAGAACTAAGTTCCTTCAGGAACCAACCTCACGGTTTCTCAACATAACTGAGACTATGAACAAGGCGCATAAAATATGACTGATTGCTTCTGTCTCTCATCAGTTTAATGCTTCACAAACATAACACAACAGATACACCTTCTGGTTCATGTGGAAAAAGGCAGCATTGATTAAATCATTGATTTTATCCGGATGATTAAGCATTTACTCCTAACCACGGCAAAGTGCTATATGGACAAATCCTTTAGGGAGCTAATGACACAAGAAGTACTGACACTGTACACTGGTCACAATAATGTAGTGCTCTCTCTAACATTTCCTAACTTACTCAATTAATTGGGAGCTGTATAACCCTTTGTTCTCATCATTTCAGCTTACAGCACATGGCACTAAACTCCACTGACAAATAAGGGGACCTTTAAAGATCAGGATGTGTTTACATTTTACTAGTAAATACAGCATCTTGAGTTCTATACTGTTTTTACCAACACAAGGAGGCATACTTTTAGGTTCTTTGTCTCAAAGGACCCAGACCATTTAATTAAACCTTATCTGGAGAGACTTACCCAAAACATACAGTCAGGGAGGAACAGATAGTTTAAGTAAGAACGAAGGTCTCACCTGGCTGCAGCTTGTGATCTGTTCATCCCAATCTGATGATCCCCAAGCGTTTCTAGTAAAATCCGCCGACACCTGTACCTGGGCCCACCCTGTTACAGAAAGGCTCTTAAAGACCCTCCTTAACCTCGTTGTGTGGTTTCCAAATTAATCAATAATCCATAATTAAGACATATGCATATGAATGAAAAGAGATGCTGACACAGTTGTAAATGCAAATCTTCTGGTTTATTACAAGCAATGCATGAGTTTATATAACTTCCGTTTAAGGCTGATCATATTTTTAATACATTAGTAAACAATATATCATTATACATCATTATGCATGGATTACATATTCTATTGGTCAAACAACTTAATTAAGTCTCCCCATAATTATCATACCAAAGCCCACCCTGATAAGTTTATTGGTTACTTGTCAAATACACATACCCCTTAACTTTATTCTAAATTAATTGGTGAATACTATAATCCAATCAAACATCTTATTCACTGCTTTCTTCAACATCAACCTAGATGCAAACTATAGTTAACTATTGCTTAATTACTAAAATTTCCCGTCAAATGTCTACAGTCTATGGTTTCCGTTCTACTCCAAATCAGTTTCTGGGCATTAGGCCAAAAAATCATAAATAGGGGAACTGAGCTCAAAATCAGGAACCAAAAAGCAACCCTTAGTCACATAAGACATTGACAGATATAACAGTGTTAAGTTAGAACATCTATTCAGCAGAGCTGAATATTCAGTTAGACAAATTAAACTGGAAGACGCAGAACAAGATGGAAGTCGAGTCGCAGCCATTTTGTCTCCCTCAGGAATTTAAAGCTTGAACAATTAAGTCACTGCTCTTTGTTAATAACATAAAGTGACCCAATTTCCATAACATACCTATGGGGCTCTATGAATTCAATCGGATGTCATTTGGTCTGTCGAATGCCCCAGGGACGTTCCAGAGACTGATGGAGCACTGTCTGGGGGATCTTAACTTTGAGTCGGTGTTGATCTACCTGGACGATGTAGTATGTAGTGTTTGGGAACTGCTTTGAAGACCTTCTTCAGAAACTGTGGCAGGTCCTGGGATGACTACGGGACCACGGTCTCAAGATCGAGCCTAATAAGTGTCAACTCTTTCAACAGAAGAGTACTTAGGGCATGTGGTCACCTCGGAAGTGGTACAGCCAGCCCCCAGTAACGTGGAGGTAGTTCAAAAGTGGCCTTGACTGTGTACACTATGAGAGGTGCAAGCATTCCTGGGACTGGCCGGGTATTACCGAAGTTTTATACCCCGTATCGCTCATCAGGTCCCTTAAACGAGCTAGTGAGAGTTACGGTTAGGGACCCAAAGAATCGCCTTTTTGAGTGGGGACCACGGCAGCAAAAGGCTTTTGAAGCGGTGAAAGAGGTGCTGACCAGTGTTCCGATTCTGGCCTATGCGCGGTTTGATACTCCCTTTCTGTTGTATGCTGATGGGAGTCTACATGGGTTGGGGGCCGTGCTGTCCCAGGTCCAGGAGGGGCAAGAGAGAGTAATTGTCTATGCCAGTCGGTCTTTGTGAGAGCCGGAGCGCAATCCTGACAATTATAGCTCCTTTAAGTTGTAACTATTGGCCCTGGTGTGGGCCATGACTTAAAGGTTTTCAGAGTACCTGATAGGTGCAGGGGTGATTCATGATGGACAACAATCAGTTGGCACATTTAGAGAACACTAAGCTTGGAGCCCTTGAGCAGAGGTGGATGGCTCGCCTCTCAAAGTACCAATTCCACATCAAGTTCAGGTCAGAGAGAGAAAATGGTACAGCCGATGCCCTCTCCCAGGTTCCAGTCAGACTACCATCTCGTAATGTTGACAAATCGTTAGAAGACACTGAAATGCCCGACCTTAGCTGTTTCCCTGTTCTCCAGGACGTGGCACATTCAAGTGGGGTGGCGTCTGGGATGTCAATGGTGTTGGAAAATACGGGGGATGATTGGGAGAGTTTCCAAGATGGTTGCCAAGATCTACAGAAAGTGAAGGTATGGGTCCGGTCTGGCCCTGGCCAGAAGAGCAGACCCAGCTGTTGAGGCAGTGGGATAAGCTGAGTGTTACCCAGGGACTCCTGGGTTGCAGCACCGACAACAGATTGTCATTCCTATGTCATTGGAACCAGAGGCTGTTCGGGAAGTCCATGAGAGGGGCACCCATTTCAGGAGTGACAAAACTAGAGGTGGCTTCAACGACTGGTGTAGTGTCCCGATTACTTAAGCATGTTGTCTGAAGCGTGTCTCAAGCTTCAGACCTGTGGATTAAGAGCACTGAACAGCGGGCTCCCGTCCAGACCAGCCGGACATCTGCGCTCCTAGAGCTCCTGATGATTGACTATATACAGATTGTGTACTCTGGGCACTCATACTGTCTGGTCATGATTGACCATTTCACGAAATATGTGTGGCTGTACCCACTAGGTATCAGATGGCAGAGTCTGCCACCAAGGCGGTCTGCAAATACTTTATACAGGAGTTTGGGTGCCCACAGAGGATACATTCTGATCAGGGGCATGTTTCCAAGGGGCCCTAATGAGTGAACTGTACCAGTTGTATGGGATTGAGCATTACCGCACCACCCCATATCATCCTCAAAGTAACGGAGCATGTGAGCGGTTTGACCGCACTCTGATCCAGATACTATGGAATTTAGAGGATATTCAGAAGGCTCGGTGGCCTGAGTACCTGCCTGAACTGATGTGGGCCTATAACAATAGGGTGCACAGCACCACGGGTTATTCTCCACACATGCTGATGTTCGGAAGACCGAGCCGGGAGATTGAGGATCTCCACATGCCCAGTCCGGTGGATCCGCCACCGACCAGTACCACCGCGTGGGTACAGGAACACCACCGCAGGCTGAGAGCAGTGCACAAGGTTGTATGAGAACGCCTGAAACAAGTGGTAATTCCTAATCCGTGGCACATGCAGAGAGACGGATTTGTCCAAGATGATCGGGTGATGGTCAGAGCTAAGAGGCCATCTGGAAAGTTGGATGGGAGGTGGGAGGCGGTCCCATATGTGGTCAAAAGAAGGGTAGACCCTGCCATCCCAGTCTTTGAGGTAGAGCTGATAGGGACAGGGGGCCCATCCCGAAATATGCACCGAAATATGTTAAGGCGCTGTAATTTTGAGGTGTCCGTGACTGTGCACGAAGTACCTACCTCCACCCAGCAAATCCGGAAGTTGAGGAATGGTGGGCTGTCCCTGTTCCAGTCTCAACTGAGGTATCTGACTGTGGTAAGCTTGCCACCTAGAGAGAGACTGGAGCAGTCAACAAGTCTTTCCCCAGCGGATGTGACTGAAGTCCCCGAGCCTGTAGCCACACGTGGAATGCCCTGGTACAATGCTGGTGTTCCCCCCCCCCCCCCACCCAGCGCTATGCGCAAGACGAGTTTGTGTGGGGAGGGTTGACGAGGATGGCAACTTCTAGTGGGGTGACATGTGGGATAGTGGAACAGCCGCATTGTGTTTACTCAGTAAAATTATATGTGTGACTTATAATTGTAAAGTATTCTGTTGCATTCTGCTGTTTTGCCACAAGATGCCACTGTTTCCAGTTTCTGGTGTATGCAAATAAGAGATAACTGACATGAGGCAGCGGCAGCCATCTTGGAGAAGCAGTGGAGAAAACTCAGAGAGATCAGGAGCTGAGCGAGGATCGACTCAACTTTCTCTGAATCTGTTAGGCTCTGAACTGTGAGTTGCTTTAGCCCCTTCCCGACATTGGGCATACTCAAACGCCCTAGCGGGAAGTGCATTCCCGCAAATGGATGTATGAGTACGTCCTGGCAATCGTGAGGGCTTGCAGGCGAGCCCTGCACGATCGTGACACGGGACCAGCAGTATATTACTGCTGGCCTCATGCCGCATCAGCTGCGGCCGGAGCTCACAACACATCATGGTCACGATAATAAAGCTGCAGGCAGGAGGAATGAGCTCCTCCAGTTTGCGATCTGGCGCCCTGCGCCGTTACTGGTCCACTCACCCGACACCCTGATGCTTTCTGAAAGCATCTGGGCCGTCTGGTGACGTCAGTCCCTGTCCCCCCTCTCCCTCTGTCCCCCAACTCGTCCCCCTCTCATTGTCCCCCCACTCAGCTCCCCCAGCAGGCATCCAGGAAAGACAGGTGCTTGCTGTGGGGGATTGGTGTCACTCAGCTTTCCTGGACAACTGCTGTGGGGATGTCACCCAGCTTTCCAAGGCACTGAATAGACTATTCAGCATCCCAGAAAGCTGAGTGGCATCCATCCTCCACAACAGACACCCAACCTAACAAGGCACTGAATAGGCTATTCAGCATCCTGGAAAGCTGAGTGGCACCCATTCCCTGCAGCAGACACCCAGTTTTCCTGGACGCCTGCTGTGGGGGATGTCAACCAGCTTTTCCGAGCACTGAATAGGCTATACAGCATCCCAGAAAGCTGGGTGATGGCACAGTTGTAGGGTTGTTGTTTTTTTTTAACAGGTTTCCCTTTTTTTGGACTACGTCGGACAGCGTTGCGTCTATTTCTTTAATAAAATGGTCAGCGAGGGCCAGTGTTGGGGAGTGTTTATTTAAATAAAGTGTTTTTTTTCTGTTTCTGTGTGCTTTTTTCATTTTATTCCAGTGATAATAATGGCGGTATCTGGAAGACGCCTCTCCATTACTATCGCTTGGGCTTGGTGTCATCCAGCGGTGGTTTTGTCACCCCAAGGCTGACACTAATCCCCTGTCACCATTACTCCAGTACCCAAAGCACCAGGGGTACTGGGAAGAGCTGGTAACCATCAGAAGCTGACCCTCAAATGTTATGGTCTGCTTCTGGAGCAGTTGCAGGCTGGTATTTTTCGAATGGGAAGTTACCAGTATCGATGGTTCTTACTATTCTGATAGTATCAGCCTGCAGCTGTCGGTTTTACCTTGGCTGATTATGGAAATTGGGGGGACCCCACGTCGTTTTTTTTCTGAAAATATATTTATTTGATGAGAATCTAAACATGGGCATCCACTGCAATAATTACAGGAGTTGCCAACTTTAGCATTCTCAATAAATAAATGATTTTTGAAAAAATAAACAATATGGGGTCCCTCCCAATTTCCATAACCAGCCAAGGTAAAACCGACAGCTGAACCTGATACTATCAGAATGAAAAGGTCCATCGATACTGGTACCTTCCAATTCTAAGAGTACCAGCTCACAGCCGCCCCAGAAGTGGACCATCACACTAGCAGGTCCGTTTCTGATGGTTTCCCAGCTCTTCCCAGTACCCCTGGCGCATTGGGTACTGGGGTAATAATGACAGGGGGTTAGTGTCAGCCTTGGGGCAACAAAAACAGCAGCTGGCTGACACCAAGCCCGAGTGTTAGTAATGGAGGCATCTAACAGACACCACCATTACTATCACTGGAATTAAATGGAAAAAAAATAACACAGAAACAAAATAAAAAAAGCAGTTTATTTAAATAAACTCTCCCCGACACCGGTCCTCGCTGGCCGTGTTAGTTTAGAAATAAATTTTTTTATAGTTTTTATAAGGGTACACTGACCGAAAAGCTAAAAATCTAAAGTATAAACTGCATCCCCTGCACCCCTGAAGGTTATGGCTGATTATCTGGGGGTGCAGAGCCGCACCACAATCTCAATGACAATCACCACAATCTCCTGGGGGGTTGGTCTTCAGTCTCCGTCCAGGAGATGGTGACTTTCTCACCCCTGTGATCTAGTGCCAACACAAAACACAACCCTTACCTAACACTCTATAACCCCCTGACCACTGCCTATCGCCCCATACCTCCCCTAATCCACCTATCACCCCATGGGAAGTTTGTACAGAGGTGGGAATTGGTAGGGAGGTGCTGGAAAAGTGACAAGCCTAAGATGTTTGTGTTGTTAATTCTGCAGGACGGGGCCAGGAAAGTGGCATCCCCCGTCTAAAAAGGATAGAGGAACGACCCCCAAACAAGAAACCTCACCGGGTCAACTAAATTTTATAAAACTGTAATCACTTAATTTGCAGACCCTGTGTACAACGGTATCTACCCCCAATGGTCACTGTATGTCATAAAAAGGTAGTAGTGTAAGGGTTTATATTCAGGATCAGTATGGCAAAATTATTCTCACATGTGTGGTGATATTGGTCAGGGTAGGGGTTTATTAAATTCACTACGGGGTATATGGTCATGGGTGGGGGTTATTTCAGTCACTATGTGGTGGTGTATGTGGCAATTATTCAGTCACATGGGGGTGAGGACTTTGGGGTCATGGTGTAAGGTTTATTATTCAGCACTATCTGGGGTGATAGGGGCCCCTGTGTGGTGAATTTTTTCATTCCCATGTGGCAATATGTGGCGTTTTATCAGTCACTATGTGGTGGGGATATGTGGCATGTGTTTGTAATTATTCAATCATTATTGGGGGAATGTGGATGCTTTTTTGTGGTTTTAAATTCATCACTATTGGGGGTTGATATGTAGTCATGGTGGGGGGGGGGGGGGGGCGGAAATTTTAAATAAAAATTTTTAAAAAGGTTTTGGAAATTTTTTTTTTTGGTTTTTTTAAATTTTTATTTGGTTTTTTTTTTTTTTAAAACAAAATATATAAAAAAATTAAAAAAAATATGAAAAAAAAAAAAAATTTAAACACAAAAAAAAAAAAAAATTTTTAAAAAAAAACCCACAATATATATAAAAAAAAAAAAAAAAAAAATTTTTTAAAAAAATTTTTTTAAAAAAAAAAATAAAAAAAAAAAAAAAAAAAAAAAAACCCCCCCCACACAAAGAAATAAAAATTTTTCCCCCAAATAAAAAAAAAAAATTTAAAAAATAAAAAAAAAAAAAAAAAAAAAAAAAACCCCCCCAAAAAAAAAAAAAAAAAAAAAAAATTTAAAAAAAAAATTTAAAAAAAACCCAAAAAAACCACCCCCAAAAAAAAAAAAAAAAAAAAAATTTTTAAAAAAAACAAAAAAAAAAAATAAAAAAAAAAAAACCCAAAAAAAAAAAAAAACCCCCCCCAAAAAAAAAAAAAAACCACCCAAAACAAACAAAAAAACCCCCCAAAAAAACCCCCCCAAAAAAACACCCCCCCAAAAACCACCCCCCCAAAAAAAATTTTAAAAACAAAATAAAAAAAATTTTTAAAAAAAAATTTTTAAAAAAAAAATTTAAAAAAAAAACACAAAAAAAAAAACAAAAAAAAAAAAAAAAAAAAAAAAAAAAAAAAAACAAAAAAAAAAAAAACACAAAAAAAAAACACAAAAATTTAAAAAAACCCCCCCAAAAAAAAAACCCCCACCCCAAAAAAAAAAACACCAAAAAAAAAAAACCACCCCCCCAAAAAAAAAAACCCCCCCAAAATTTTAAAACACCCCCCCAAAATTTAAAAACCCCCCAAAAATTAAAAAAAAAAAAAAAAAAAAAAAAATCCCCCCCCCCAAATAAAAAAAAAAAAAAAAAAAAAAAAAAAAATTTAAAACCCCCCCAAAAAACCCCCCCCCCAAAAAAAAAAACCCCCCCCCAAAAAACACCCAAAAAATTTAAAAAAAAAAACAAAAAAAAAAAAACCCCCCCCCCCCCCAAAAAAAAAAAAAAAACCCCCCCCAAAAAAAAAAAAAAAACCCCCCCACCCCCCCCCAAAAAAAAAACAAACCCCCAAAACCCCCCCCCCCCCCAACAAAAAAAAAAAAAACACCCCCACCCCCAAAAAAAAAAAAAAACAACCCCCCCCCACCCCCCCCCCAAAAAAACAAAAAACCCCAAAAAAAAAAACACCCCAAAAAAAAAAAAAAAACACAAAAACAAACCCCCACCAAAAAAAAAAAAAATTATAAAAACAAAAAAAACAAAAAAACCCCCCCAAAAAAAAAACCCACCCCCCCCCCCAAAAAAAACAACCCCCCCCAAAAAAAAAAAAAAAACCCCCAAACACACAAAAAAAAAACACGAACCCCCCCCCCCCCCAAAACCCCCCCCCCCCCTTTAACAAAAATAAAAAAAACAAAAAACCCCCCCAAAAAAAAAAAACAAAAAAAAAAAAAAAACCCCCCAAAAACCCCCACACAAAAAAAAAAAACCCCCCCCCAAAAAAACCCAAAAAAAAAAAATAAAAAAAACCCACACCCCCCCCCAAAAAAAAAAAACCCCCTTTCCCCAAAAACCCCCCCTTAAAAAAAAAAAACACAAAAAAACCCCCCCCAAAAAAAAAAACCCACCCCCCCCCCCCCAAAAACACCACCAAAAAAAAACACACACCCAAAAAAAACCCCCACACACAAAAAAAACACATTTTTTAAAAAAAACCCCCCCCCAAAAAAAAAAAACCCCCCCCCCCACACCCCCCACAAAAAAAAAAAAACCCCCCCCTTTTTTAAAAAACCCCCCCAAAAACCAGACCCCCCCCCCCCCCAAAAAACACAAAAAAAAAAAAAACCCCCCCCCCCCCAAAAAAAAACCCCCCCCCAAAAAAAAAAATTTTCCCCCACACAAAAAAAAAAAAAAAAAACCCCCACCCAAAAAAAAAAAAAAGCAAACCCAAAAAAAAAAAAAACAAAAAAAAAACCCCCCCCCCCCCCCCCCTTTTTTTTTTAAAAAAAACAAAAAAACCCCAAAAAAAAAAAAAAAAAAACCCCCCCCCCCACAAAAAAAAACAAAAAAAACCCCCCCCCCAAAAAAACCCCCACACAAAAAAAAAAAAAAAAACCCCCCCAAAAAAAAAAAAAAAAAACCCCCCCCCAAAAAAAAACCACCCCACCAACCCCCCCCAAAAAAAAAACCAAAAAACCCCCCCAAAAAAAAAAACCCCCCACACCCCACCAAAAATTTTTCCCCCCCCAAAAAAAAACCCCCCCCAAAAATTTTTTAAAAAAAAAAAAACCCCCCCCCAAAAAAAATTACACCCCCCCAAAAAAAAAAAAAAAAACCCCCCCCCAAAAAAAAAAAAAAACAAAAAAAAAAAATTTTCCCCCCCCCCTTTAAAAAAAAAAAAAAAATTTTCCCCCCCCCAAAAAAAAAAACAAAAAAAAAACCCCCCCCCCCAAAAATTTTAACAAAACCCCCAAAAAAAAAAAAAATTAAAAAAAAAAACACACCCACTTTTTTTTCCCCCCCCCCCCCCCCCCCCCCCCAAAAAAAACAACAACCCCAAAAAAAAAAAACACAAAAAAAAAAAAACACACACAAACAAAAAAAAAAAACCCCCACACAACAAAAAAAAAAAAAAATTTAACACCCCCCCCAAAAAAAAACCCCCCCAAAAAAAAACCCCCAAACAAAAAAAAACCCCCAAAAAACACACCCCAAAAAAAAAACACACAAAAAAAATTTTCCCCCAAAAAAAAAAAAAAAAAAAAAAAATTTTAAAAAAAAAAAAAAAAAAAAAAAAAAAAAAAAAAACCCCCCAAAAAAAAAAAAACCAAAAAAAACCCCCCCACACAAAAAAAAAAAAAAACCCCCCCCAAAAAAAAAAAAAAACCCCCCCAAAAAAAAAAAAAAAAAACACACAAAAAAAAAACAAAAAGGAAAAAAACCCCCCCCCCCCCCACACAAAAAAAAAAAAAAAAACCCCCCCCCCCCCAAAAAACAAACAAAAAAAAAACATAAAAAAAAAAAAAAACCCAAAAAAAAACAAAAACAAAAAAAACCCCCCCCCCCCTTTTAAAACACAAAATTTTTTAAAAAAAAAAAAACCCCCCCCCCCAAAAAAAAAAAACCCCCCCAAAAATTTTTAAAAAAAAAAACCCCCCCAACCACCCCAAAAAAAACCCCCCCCCCCCAAAAATTTTTTTAAAAAAAACCAAAAAAAAAAAGGGGGGCCCCCCAAAAAAAACCCAAAAAAAGAAAAAAAAAAAAAATTAAAAAATAATTTTTAAAAAAAGAAAAAAAAAAAGGGGAAAAATTTTAAAATTTTTTTTTAAAAAAAACCCCCGGGGAAAAAAAAAAAAAAAGGGGGGAAAAAAAAAAAAAAATGGAGGGCCCCCCCGGGGAAAAAAAAAAGGGGGGAAAAAATTTAAAAAAAACCCCTTTTTTTTTTTTATGTTTTAAAAAAAAACCAAAAAAAAAAAAAAAAATTTTTTTGGGCCCCCCCCCCCGGGGCATCCCTTT
>JAODAL010001195.1:205000-244200 GCA_025379985.1 Phyllomedusa bahiana | reverse complement strand
AAAAAATGATGCCAACCTATAGTGGACATAGGGTAGATGCGGTTATAAACAAATTTTGGGGTGAATAATTATCTGTCTTGCACGCAGAAATTTTGCAACTTTCAAAATCGCAAATTTTTCCAAATTTTCATGAAATTTTTATATTTTTTCACAAACAAACAAGGATTGTATGGATAAAAATTTCTTACTAACTTAAAGCACAATGTGTCACGAGAAAACAATCTCTGAATCACATGAATAGGTAAAAGTGTCAAAAAGTTATTCTCACATAAATTGACACATGTTAGATTTCAAAAATAGGGCTGTGTCAGGAAGGTCAAAACAGGCTGGGTCCTTAAGGGGTTAATGGTCATCGATCATAATCTACCATCGACCATCGAATATCTTGTCGATGATGGTCGGCTATCGACCATCGACCGATGTCGATGGCCAACGTAATCGCTCAACACTACCATCAAGTATACATTTAAAAAGAAAATCCTATTATCAGCATTTATATGTTTTTAATCAACTGATATTTTTACATTACAGGAAATTCTAAATGACAAAATACCATAGAAAATGAAGATGTTAATGGACCCGTCTATGTCACAAACCAGTGCTAGTAAACAAGGAGCCAGCTAAACATTATATAACAAATGTGTAGGCATAGCAATAACAATAACATATAAATATACACACGTCCATTAGAATATAATATAGCCTCACATGTTAAATGCAAACAATCAATAAACATAAGTAATGAGACCATTCATGGATTTCTTGTCACTGCGTATATTAAGTGTTTCAATTATTCGTCTTTAGTTTGATAGATAAATGTGTACCCTGGTTACTTGGCAGCCTAAGGAAAAATATAGAATGTCGGCTTCAAGCACTAGCTACTGTACACTTTAAATGAAAAGAGCAAATCAGATGGAAATACATAACTTGTTCTATCTTTTCTTCCTGTTCATGTTTGATGCATCTCTAACATTTATTATGCAGTTTGTTGAGGTTTGACAAAGTAATTGTCTAGCAAACCGTAACCATAATGACATTTCTCTGCTTCAAACAAAAGGATGTATTATTAGAAAAATATTTAAGCAAATGGCTTAATATATCAGCTTTTTTCTACAAATGTTGCCACTACATGTATTAGACACACCTTGCCTGCTATTGATGGGAGGCATGCATTAATATGAATATTTATTTATTTCCCACAGATGATAGTGTCCTGCCTATTACCTGCATATTTCGGTTTTAAATTACACTGAATGGATTGTCTCAGTGAGAGACACGAGTTTGTACGCCAAAGGGGCATCCATAATTCATTAATTGAAAACATATATTCTTCCACAGATGTACAATATATTCTGCCAGCGATATCCACTCATTCGCTCCTTGGTTCCTAAGATTTCAGGATGGAGTTTTCCCTAGATATTCGCCTGAGAAAAACTTACAAGATTTACAGTCTGTCCTTGAAATAGCAGCATTCAGCAAATGCAATTTTGGGATAAACTTTCTACCCTTGGTGAACAAAAGCTGTCAGCAGAACATTGAGTAGATATGTTTAATACTAAGGGATATGACAATATTGTTTTTTATATCGTTCTTAAAGTGGCCATAGAAATAAAACATCATTTTTTGACACTTAAATAAAGGGCCACATGTATGAAAACTGTCTAGGTCTAAAATTCACCTTGTTGCCCATAGCAACCAATCAGCGCGCCCCAATAATTTTTCCAGAGCACTCTATGAAATGAAAGGGGAGCTCCGATTGGTTGCTATGGGAAACAAAGTGAATTTTAGACCTAGACAGTTTTCATACATGTGGCCCAAAATGTCCACTTTCCTGATTAACATGTTTGCGCAACTTTTTTTCGAGCAAGCAAATTGTTTCTATGGAGCAAGGGGAAATGAGCTACTGCTAAGTACTGTACTTATCTTGGAGAAAATATTCAGCCTTCCCAAAGTTCTGGCACAATAGAAATTAGGTTGTTGGCTGCTCTTGCTTGAATCAACTGTGTCTACTGAAGAACCTTTTTGTAAATCTATAGTAGGCCCATCAAGTTTCGGGCCACAGCACCAGCTTGAACTGGCTCCCCAGGAATGGGGTAAATCCACTGGTGGGTCAGAGACTATATAGGTCACAAGCCTATATATATTTATATGTATGTGACACGCATATAACCACTCACCGGCCACTTTATTAGGTCACCATGCTAGTAACGGGATTGACCCCTTTTGCCTTCAGAACTGCCTCAAATTCTTCGTGGCATAGATTCCACAAGGTGTTGCAACGATGCTCAATTGGTACCAAGAGGGGCCCAAAGAGTGCCAAGAAAATATCCCCCTGACGTGGAAAATCTCCTAAAGAAGCAATTTATGCTATCTATCTACATAAAAAACTTTGAGACTCTCCTTTCACAATTTGATCAAAAGAATGTTTAAGCTGCCCACGACTTTTCAACGTGATTCTCAAAATCTTGCAGTCCTATGCCTATCTTTACCTCACAATCGAGCCAATCAGGCCTCTCGCGTGGTCCACAACCGAACCTCCATTATTCAGAGATGAAAAAATAAAAATCAAACCCAACCTGCAAGCAGCCCTTGCTTATGAACAGCCTGAGTGAGAGTGGGCGTGGACAGAAACACAAAACGGAAAGCACCCCTTTCCATCCCATATAGGTTTAAAATCAATGTACACTCCCCAAGTAGAACGTAGGTTTCTGCACAACAAAAACATTTCTGAATAAAACGTATGCAAACCTGGGTCCACTGGCAGGGCGTGCGGCACACATGTAAAATATAACATGTACACACACAACCCCGCTCTAGCGCATCACTACTGAAAAAGGGCATACACTACGTGGAAATCCCTAAAGTAGCATTTAAGCTATCTATCATACATGAAAAAACATTGAGACTCTCCATGACAGCCAACCACCACCAGCCGAACCGTTGAATCACAAGGAGTATGGATCCCATGGCTTTCATGTTGTTTGAACAGCCGAATTCTGACCTACCATCCGAATGTCGCAGCAGAAATCGAGACTCATCTAACCAGGCCAAGGTTTTTCCAATCTTCTACTGTCCAATTATCGATGAAGCTTGGGCAAATTGGAGCCTCATTTCCTGTTTCTTAGCTGAAAGGAGTGGCACCCGTGTGTGGTCTTCTGCTGCTGTAGCCTCATCTGCCCAAAGTTCGCCGTACTGTGCGTTCAGAGATGCTCTTCCAGCCTACCGTTGGTTGTAACTTGGCTATTTTGAGATAACTGTTTCCTTTCTATCAGCTCGAACCATTCGTGCCCATTCTCCTTTTGAACCTCTGCATAAACAAGGCAATCCGCGCCACAGGACTGCCGCTCACTGGGAATGTTTTTTCTTTTCGGACCATTCTCTGTAAACCCTAGAGATGGTTGTGCGTGAAAAACCCAGGAGATCAGCAAGTTTTTCTGAAATACTCAGACCATCCCTTCTGGCACCAACAACCATTGCCACGTTCAAAGGCACTCAAAATCACCTTTCTTCCCCATATGCAGAAGCATCGTTTGTAACTGCAGAGATTGTTCTTGACCATTTCTACATGCCTAAATGCACTGAGTTTTGCCGTCATGTGATTGGCTGATTAGAAATTAAGTGTTAACGAGCAGTTGGACAGGTGTACCTAATAAAGTGGCCGGTGAGTGTATAGCAATGCACACAGTTTAAAAATGGGACTCGTGACCATGAACATACCTACTTGCATAGTGAATAAAAACATACAAAAACAACATCTACTTACACATATACACACTGTGGCAAAAATATATACACACATATACATACTTAGACATTCATACACAGGAGAATAGTTAGGATTTTGTTAAAGGGGGTTCATAGCTATGAACATTGACAAAGACCATGCTTGCATAGTACATAAATTTGTACCTAAAGGACATATGCATACACATATACACACTGCGACACTCAAACACGTACATTTACAAATTAATACACACTGTGAACCACACCTTTCTAATGGGTTTTTTTTCACAGAAGAGCTGTGGCTGTAAGATTTTCCCCTCCTTATTCTCTCCAACTGGAGAAATATCCATATGTAATGCTGTCTGCTAAAGAAAGCTGAGCATACACAATGTAATGTTTATCTTTTAAATGCGGATGGCAGACATCAATACATACATAGGGTGACGCATTTGTCTCCACCTATTCTAGCCTGGAGAGAAAGGACAGTCATTGGGAAATTCCCCAGAGAACAGCAGTGAATAAACTAGTAATATCAAATTTTGAATACAGATAGATAGAAAGATAGATAAGAATGATCAAACTTTTCTGTGCTACACAGAGAGGCAGACAGAATTAACAAACTTTCCTGTGCAGGGAAGGAACCTTCTCATAACCAAGATCTTTCATATGAATGTTCAAGGTGTGGCTGCTCCTGTGTTCAACAGCAGGGCTGCCATCAGGAATTTCAGGGCCCCATACAGCCAAATTGTCTGGGCCCCCTTGCTGTCCCTACAAAAAAAAAAAAATCGTAGAGTGGTGGTGGGGCTTTTTTTCTAGATTACCTTGTGATAATAATTTTTCTCTATCGGGTACTTTATAAAAATGAACACTGGAACAATATACTATAGCACTCTTGGCACTGCAGTATATTGTCCATTCTAGTGACCTATTACACTCTCCTGCTGGCTACCAGTTAGGCCCTTCAGTGGAGTAAGCCATACATCCCTGCAGAGTTTCTGTGACTAAAAAGATTTGGAAGAAACATTCTGCAGGAAGCAAACCGGACAGCTTAGAGAATATTAAAAACACAAATTATGTGCAGCCCCCCCCCCCCCGCCACCCCTCTAACCTGACTAAAAGTATAAGTGTAAGCAAATAGTTGTGATCCCTTACCTGCTCCTGGGACATTAAATGCCTCCGGGACATCTTTTTTCCGCTAATATGGTACCGCACGTAACCAAAGACGTCTCTTCCGAGGGAACACCTAATAGTGTCCCCAGGTCCCCAACTAGCGCCTGGACCAGGTACCCAGCGCATGAAGAATAAGAAGCAGGCCTTCGACCCACCCTGAGCCCCACGGCCCAGAGACAGCCAGTCAACAGCACAGACATATCACATCTTATTTATCTATCAATCATATCTACCTATGGTCATATCGATGTCATCTTCAATCTCCTATTTATCTTCTAAAAATCTCTCTCCATATCAAATTTATTATCATATCTATCTATCCTCATATCTCTCTATTCAATCTAATCCCATATCTATCTCATATCTATCGACCTATCTATTCTATCTATCTATCTATCTTAGCTTATCTATCTATCTATCTCACATCTATTACTATTTATCTATCTCCTTTCTATCTATCTATCTATCTCCTATCCTATACTATCTATCTATCTTATTATCTATCTATCTATCTTTCTCATGTCTATCTAAATCTCTTCTATCGATCCATCTATCGCCTATCTATCTCCTATCTATCTATATATCCATCTTTCTCATGTATATTATCTTCGATATATCCAGCCTACGCGATATCTATCTACTCATAACAATCTATCGCATATCCACTCTCCTCATTTCTGTCTATCTATCATCATATCGATCTATCTACTCATAACTACAACTATCTATCTATCACAAATGCTATCCATCTATCTCATATCTATCTATCTATCTCAAAATCGATCTATCTCATATATATCTACTCTATCTCTATCTAACTATCTTCATATCAAACTCATATCTATCTATCTCATATCTTAACTCATATCTATCTAATCACTCTATCTATCTATCTCATCTTCCATATCTACTATCAATCTCATATCTCCTATCTCCTATCTATCTATCTCCAATCAATCTCCTATCTATCTATCTATCTATCTATCTATCCTTTCCCATATCTAACTATCTCTATCTATCGTTATCTATCATCTCATATCTATCTAACAAAAAAAAGAAAACTAGCCGCACTATCCAAGCAACACAGTTTCTCGCGGGGTGCCAGCAATGTGGAACCTTGGCGAAGGTTCCTAAATTGGTCGATAAAACAGAAAAATTGCAGCACTAGTGCTCTACGTTCACAGTATTTAAAATTTTCAATAGCCAAATGATATTATTTCACACGTTCCAAGAGACTACGTTTCGGCTCCTCTCAACAGAGCCATTATCAAGTCTTTATAATGGCTCTGTGAAGCCAAACTTCGGTCTACTTGGAACATATGAAATAAATCACTTGCTATTGTAAAAATTTAAAATACCGTGAGTGGCTGCAATTTTCTGTTTTATCTATCTACGTATCTCATATCTATCTATCTCCCTATCTCATGATCTAACTATCTAATCTATCTTATCTAATCTATCTTCCTATATCTATCTATCTATCGTCATCTGTCTATCTCAAGTCTATCTCATATCTATATCCATATCTATCTATCCATCTGTATAGATTTGGAGCAGTTTGAGACTAATTTTTTTGAGGTAATTTAGGCTAGGTATACACCATGTATACACACACTACATACAAAATAAATACACCATGTGGCTACACACACTTTATACACACAGCGTATACAACGCTGCACACCACACAAGCAGTATTTACACATGCTATATACAACAAACCTATTTACAATACACATATACTTATACATGCATTATATTACACATACATTCAAAATATACACGTCACAATATAATAGACATACATAGCATATATATACAGTATATACACAGATCCATGCACAGTATATACACACATCCATATACAGTATATTCACATCCATGCATGCATAGTATATACACACACATCTCTGCATGCACATATACACACATTCACATACATTATATACACACATCCAGGCACACATAGTATATTACAACACATACGTAGTATATCACACATCCATGGCAGACACTAAGGACACACACCATGCACACATATTGAATACAACACACATTCATGGCACACATAGTATATACATACGTCCATGCACACAAAGTATGCCACACACATACACATCCATACAACACAGTAATAAACGATCCATGCACAGTATAAAAATTGCCTCACATATACAACAATACACACACAGTACAAGACCATACACAGCCTACTCATCCACTTACTTTACATACAATGTTAAAACAACAGTCCTGCTGCTGCTGCATCTCCTGGGCCCCGCTCTGCCCAAAGTGGACCGGATCCTTCCTCCTCTCTCCTCCCCCTCTCACAGAGGCCCCCGTCTCTCTACACAGGCAGGCCAGTGATGCTGCTGGCTGAAGCTATTCATCCAGCGAAGCCCGCCACCGCAGTGTCACAGCAGCATGCGGCTGCCTGTAGCGGCACTCACCGCTGCCACTGTTGCCCAGGGGATGGCTGAACAATTTGAATCCGTGAAGCTCCGCCCCAATGGCGGGTCCTCACGGATTCAGTTATTCGCATCCCTGGGGCACACAGACAGAGTAGGAGGGCCCGGCTCCGGCTAACTGCGCGCTAGGGATCATGTAAGTAGAAGATCCTGGTTAGCCAGATGAGCCGGACGCGGCCCCACTCGTCGAGGTTCACTTTGCCCCGCCCCACTAGACGGCCGACACAATCACTTTTAATATGCGGAGGCAGAGCGCAGCAGTGCGGAGCACGGGCCCCTCCCAGGCACCGCCGACACTCGCCCGGCCGCCACCGGGGGCCCTAATGTAGAGCGCGCGCTTCGGGCTGCAGCCGTGCTCTCTTACTGTGCGATGAGTGGTGAAATAAGCTGGCCTGCTTGAAGGTGGGCCCCCTTATTTCCTCGCGGGCCCCATAACATGGTAGACCCGGCTTAACCCCCTTTATGGCGGCCCTGCTCAACAGTTAAATGAATACCTCTTTCGCTAGAAGTTGCAACCTTTCTAACTGCACAGTGCAAAATTGTTTCCTTATCTTGACATTCACATCTGTCGCTCCATTTCCAATGGAACTAGAGAGACACAGCGGCTCAGCTGTTTCTGTAACCACTTTTCCTTTTTCCTCCACCTGGATGTGACCAGCAGCCACCGCCCCAATAGTTGTGGCATATTTTGTTGACAACTGTACTATGTTGAAGTTATCTATAATTGTATTTATGGAATAGACTGTATACTGCTTTTTCATATTTATTGATTTGACTAAATATTTTTGTTGTTTTATATTAATTTTAGGTTAAGTAAAGGACTTTGTCCATTATTAGTCTTGTATATGTTTCTCATATTCCTGACCCAAGCCTTCCTGCTTTCTGGCAGTACTCCTGACCTTGATAATGTTTTTTGACATGTTCCCACAATAGACATTACTCTAGTTTTGCTGTGCAGGTTCAATCTGTTTTTCTCTTCTTATAACTTAGAATTCATGATGACTTCTGTTTATAATATTTATTTTTAATCAAGTAGGGGGAGTTCACAAGACTGTAGCTTGACAGGCATGTGTCGCAAAACATGTTATGGATCAAGGCAGATATCTTCCTCCTATACTTAATTATTTGATGGCACATATATGCCTGAAGAAGGACTGTCGAATAAGGTTGTGGGGGGTTCATTTCAGAGGCGCGCAAAAGTACAAGAGTAAAATACATGTCTAAATGCGGCACGTACCTGTGCACCCCACAAGTCGCCATGTGTTTAGAAGAATGCGCTGATCAGCATGTTCTTCTAAAGCTCAGTGGGGCGGTCCCCCATACTGGATTCCATTCACATTTATTAGTTCCCTAGCTATGGTTTTACGCTGAAAAGAAGTGACATGTCACTTCTTTTCCCCGGTGTTCATACGTGGCGAGGAAGACGGCAGGTAATTGTAGCTCGCTATGAGAGCTATGATTACTGTAATTACAGGACGTATTTTGGGGTGCATTGCAATGCAATTATGCCCCAAAATACGTCCTGAAAGATGCCATGTGAACATCCCCTTTCAGTCTATGAGAAGTGTACTTGGACATTGTTTTGGGTATATTTCAGCATGTGTTTCATCACGAAATATGTGTACAAATATGCGCAAAAATACATTATTTGTACAAACCCTTATGGACTATGTTCATATTAATCTAGGGTTTGCTTCCTGTATTCCTGACTAAAGCCTTCCTGTGTTCTGGCAGTACTGTTTTTGTCATATTCCTACCTTGGGCGTTCATATACAGTGGTGGCCAAAAGTATTGGCACCCCTGCAATTCTGTCAGATAATACTTAAAGAGTTCTTATTTCCTTCCTGAAAAATGATTGCAATCACAAATTATATTTGGTATTAATATATTCAATTATTTTGCTTGCAATGAAAAAACACAAAATATAATGCAGAACAAAAATCAAAACATTGATCATTTCACCCAAAAACTTCAAAAATGTTGAAAAAAGATTTGGCACCCTGCAGCCTAATATTTGGCTAGCACAACCATTAGCCAAAAACTAACTGCGAACGAACCGAGCTTCCCGGTAACCTTCAATGAGTGTTTCCTTACAATGAATCTGCAGAATTTTAGACCATTCTTCTTTGGCAAACTGCTCCAGGTCCCTGATATTTGAAGGGTGCCTCTCCAAACTGGCCTTTTGAGATCTCTCCACAGTGTTTCTGTGGGATTCATGTCTGGACTCCATTGCTGCCACTTTAGAAGGTCTCCAGTGCTTTCTCCTCAAGACCATTTTCTAGTGGCTTTTTGAAAGTGTTGGTTTTGGGTCATTGTCCCTGCTTGAAGACCCATGACTCTCTGATGGAGTACCCCAGCTTTCTATCACACACTGCGCTCTACATTATTGCTGCAAAACTTATGGTAGTCTTCAGACCTCCCACACGTTCATAATGTTGCAATTCACCCGGTCAAGCAGTCCAGATGCCAGAGGCAGCAAAGCAACCCCACAAACAACATGAACCTCCGCCACTGTTTGACTGTAGGGACCGTGTTTCTTTTTCTTTGAAAGCTCTTTTTTTTTTTCCTGTAAACTCTATGTTGAATGCCTTTTTTCACCAAAAAGCATCTACTTTTGTCTCATCTGACCAGAGAACATTCTTCCAAAACGTTTTAGGTGCTTTCTCAGGTAAGTTTGGGCAAACACCAGCCTGGCTTTTTTTAAGTCGTCGGGATAAGAAGTGGGGTCTTCCTGTGTATCCAACCATACGAGTTTCCTTTCATTCATGATGCCGACCGGAAAGTACGGGGTTGACACTGTGTACCCTCGACTGCAGGTCAGCGAGAACTTGTTTTGGGATGATAGTCCTGAGGGTTCTTAATCCACCATTTCGCACAATCTGGCGTTGAAATCTCTCGTCAATTTTTCTTTTTCCGTCCACGATCTATGGATGGTTAGCCACCAGTGCCATGGCTTTACACTTCTTGATTACACTGTGTAATGGGTGACACAGGGAACATTCAGGTCTTTATGAATGTACGTTGTAGCCTTGAGAGTGCTCATGGCTTCCTCACAATTTGGATTCTCAGAGTCCCCAGACAGTTCTTATGGTTCTTCCTTTTCTTTTCTCCCATGCTCAATTGAGGTGCACCAAACAAGGACACAGGACAGAGGTATGAGATCAACTTTAATTCCCATGTCAACTGCTGCAAGTTGTGATTTAGTTATCTGCCAACACCTGTTAGGTCCACAGTAAGTTACAGTTTGGCTGTAATTAACACAAATTAGAGAAGCATCACATGATTTTTCAAACAGTGCCCAATACTTTGTCCACGCCCCTTTTTTATATTATGGTGTTTGAAATTTATTCCAAATTGCCTTATGAGACAATTCCCGTTTTTGTTGGTTTTCCATTGAAACAAATTAAATGAAGATAAAAAGTACCAAGAATTTGTGATTGCAATCATTTCAGGAAGATAACTGAGTATAACTGGCCAGAATTGCAGGTGTGCCAAAACTTTTGCCACCACTGTAATGTGCAAGCAGTTTTATGCACTTTCTGGTTTCTTTTATCAGCTAACCCTAACTTAATGGCTGACTCCCTGTTTTTTTGTGTCTTGCAAGGATTGAAACCTGGCCATATTTTTAGACAACAGCGTCCCTTCCTATATTAGTTTCGCCTGAATGTTGTCTTGTCTTACATCAGACTGAATTGCTTGGCTGTACCATGTGGGGGGGGGCAGTACAACAATTTGAATAAGGGGGGAGTGATTAAAAATAACTCCTTGTTATGAGGTTATATATGTGAATTTTTATTTCCAATACATAAGACACACTAAGCTTGTTTTTTGTGGGACCAGAGATGTTACATATTTAATGTTGCGCATTGACTAATACCATTAGAATTACTGGGAAAACCACCAAAAAAGTAAGTGGGGTGAAATGTGAACAACAAAAGGTATTTGTGGCATGTTTGTGGTGTTCACTCTTCCCTATAAATGATGTGTTATCTGTATTCTGCAGGTCGATAAGATTCCGGTGATACCAAATGTGTCGGGTTTTCGTTATCTTTAAGTACTCTAAAAAAAAAAAAAAAAAAAAAAAAAATTATATTTATTAAATTGGCACCACAGCGGCATTTTCTGCAACCAATAACTTTTTTGGTTTTCCACCTATGGACCTGATGTGATGGTGCATTTTTTTTGCGGGCTGAAGTAGTATATTTTAATAGATTGTACTTTTACAGATGCAGCAAAATCGCAAAAGGGGGGCGTTTTAGATTTTTACTTTTTTTTTTTAACTTCAATATGCAGTTACCCTAGCGTACTACCAAGAGGTAACAAGATTGTGATTCTACACCTCCTGCAGCGCTTACATGCCAACTATGGAGGCCTTCACATTGTTTCCAGCTGCCATGGTAACCAATCAGCACCCCGCAATCTTATTGCGGTCGGAGGAAGTAATGGTGCAGAGCAGGTGGCTCCAATCCCTGCAGTTAGCTGCAGGTGTCAGTTGTAATAATTAGCTGGCCCCAACCACACATGGCAATGTCAGAAAGAGGTTAAAGGGAAACTGTCCCATTTTGACACCCACTCACCCACTCTCCATTAGTTGACAAGTTTTATAGGTTTTTACCGATAATCAAATGTTAATGAGGCAAGATCAGAGACAAGTGGTCTAGTGTGCAGGTTGGTCAGTGGGCTATGGCTCATGCCTGCTCATAAATAAATTGTACTCAATCTCGTGGCCATTGCTGCTACTGCCTTCAGAGAATTAAAATCTTTGAACCCACATCGCTTTAAGGAGCATAAAGGGCACATCGTCAAGAAACCCGAATATCCTCTTAATAGCTCATAGCGTGTCCCCTCATCAAGGGCAGCATAAGGGTATGTTCACGGGCACGATGTACTGTACACGCAAACTACTGACCGCAGTGACAACTGTGTGTTTCAGGAGGTCGCGCTATACACGCTTACTCCGCACGGCAGCCCACCGGCCGCCATTACTGACAATCCTTACTCGCGCCGCGATTTCAGGCCGCAAGTAATTGACAAAGTCACTTATCTTCTCATTCGTACAATACATACATATTGTACGAAGCAATAGAGAAGGCGTAATCCATAGTTTCTCTAATTCAGAACTATGGAAACACATAATTTTGGCGCATCTCGCCCCATATTAGAGCACAAATAGCGTGGCAAAAGGCGTGCCGAATTTACCCCCCGTGAGGAAACATACCCTAGGTCAATATGACATTTTCCCATTAAGTGTACTCACAAAGGATAAGGTTAATACACAATGCAAGGTATAATCATATATTAACTCAATAAAAAATATACTTTTTTTGGTAGATAGTAAGTGCTACTTGACACATCAGTATCGGCTACATCTGTATACAGATATTATGGTATAAATGACAGTAGTTTACTGGTAGTTATCAGATGTCTCAAACTCATATATTGTGCTCAAACGTCCACTCTACATCTACATCCTTGTTCATTAAATAATAAAAAAGGAGTGAAAAAAAGGAGAAGTCCATGACTATTCAGTATCCAATGAATAGTAAATAAACAATAGAGAAGAAAAAAAGTTTCTCATTTCGGAGCTTGAACACACTAATCTTCGGTGGAAGACAGAATAGGCAGGGCTGGCCATTTACAAATCAGTCTCAACACTGCAGTGCATTTCCACAGTTCAATAGCTGCAGCTTCAATAGAAATGTGAAGTTTCACTATGATAAATAAATACAAGATTTTCCTAGCGCTAAATACATAAAAGGAGAAGCAACTACTTTTTTCTAAAGAAAAACGTCTCTGTGTGTGGCAGAGTTGGGACCTATCGTGATATGTCCAATTACATGTGATCTAATAAGTATTTAATTTGTGCCTATTACTGGCATGGAACTGAGATTACACAATGCATATTTTGTTTTGTTTGCTTGTCCACTATGTTTAATGCTATTCCCTAAGTATACAACCATCATATGTTAGTATTTTCTAATAGTGCAATAACATCTGCCAGGCTGCCATTTAAGTGTCTTTGAGTACAAATGTAGTAACGGGAGCATATATAGGCAAGGGCTGTTTTTGTTTGAGAAAAGCTTTATTTTTCCTTTATTGAATAAATGGGTTAATTCCCATGTTACATATTTATGGACTGCACGTTTCTCTACATTGGAGATCCTCATCCCATCTAGTGAGGTGACATGGCCTCCAGGCACAGACTGAACAGACAAGTGGTCAAGGTGAAAAAAACAGCCTATCTAGCTTCCTCGGTTCCCTAAAGGTGAAGGGAAGCTCATCAAATTCAGTTCCCTGAATGGAAGTTATGGAAAAACATTGAAGCCGGGTTACGGAAGAAAAAAAAGGAAGAGGAAAAACCCTAGCTTTTTTGCAATTTTCCCCACCTTCCTTTGAGCCTCCGCCTGGGTGACCAACACCACCTCCCGAGAAGGGATGGGGGTCATATGTTTTTCAGCATACATTGTGGACAAGTATACCATGTAGGAGTTCTCCATAGCTGCATTTATAGGATAGGCTGTATCCTACTTTTTCATATTTACTGATTTCACTGCATATTTTTGAACTTGTTGTATATCAATTTTTTGTTAAATAAAAGGACTATGTCCATTATTGTCTTGGGGTTTTTTTCTCAATTTGACCCAAGCCTTCCTGTTTTCTGGTAGTACTCCTGGCAATGTTTTTTTTGTTTTTCCCCAAAGGAATTACTATATTTTTGTAATTCATCTGTTTTCTTCTATCAGCTAACCCGGAATCCATGACTGACTGTTTGTCTGAGCCATGCAAGAGTTGGAACTTGGCTGTGTTTTTAAACAGCACCCTGGCAGACATTAGCTTTGCCTGAATGTTGTCTCACCTCTGACTGCTTTTGCTGTATACTATGACATAGGGGGCCCCATAGCAAAGATCAAAATTTCTCCATTTTTTTTTTTTTTCCCTTTTAAATTTTTATTGTTTTTTCAAAACAAAAGTTACTTTAAGAAAAAATCAGTAATACAAAAACAACAGGAGGGGGGTGGAAAGAAAGGGTGGGGGGAAGGGAAAGAAGGGGGGTAAATGCCTGATACAAATTTAAAGTCATATTAACAATAATTTTCATGGTAGGGTAGCAATATGTCATTACAAACAGCAAAATTAAATAAGGTTAACAAATATCCATTAGTGTTCGGAACCATGCAAAAGTTAGACAGCAACTCTATTTATGTATTGTATAAATAGTTAAGCCAGACTTTAATGAAAGTACTTGGATGAGGTCCAAAGTAGCCACCGTTCCCTTATTTTGGGTAGTGCGTGTGGAGGAATTGCCAAATTGGTCTCACAATGGTACTGTCTATTAACTCTGTGTATGACTTCCGTGAAGGAAGGGGGTTGTGGGGTGTTCCAATGCCTTGCAATAGTCCATCCTGGCTGCCGTCAGTAGGTGTGAGAGGACTGTATGTATTTGGTGGGGTATCACTGCGAATGAGAGATCTAAAATCGCTAGTTCGGGAGAAAGGGTGATTCTCCAGGGGAAGATTTCAGAGAGAAGTAAATCTAATTGTTTCCAAAAGGTTTGGATTAAGGTGCAGTCCCACCACATGTGTAGGAGAGAGCCTTTGAGGCCGCAATTTCTCCAGCATAAATGTGAATGGCCAGGCAGGATATGTGAAATTCTGCTTGGGGTCAGATACCATCTGAGGTGTATCTTCCTAGCTTTTTCTTCGTGGTTAGCACACCTAGAGTATTTAGCGACTATATTTGCTGCCTGTATCCATTCCGCCATTGAGAATGAGTTAGATAATTCCAGTTCCCATTTCAGGGCGTAATTAGGTTTAATGCTTGTGTCTAAGTCAATTAAGGAGCTATATGCAGCTGATAAACCTTTTATGTTACTCTGTTTTTGCCACAGGAAATTGTGTAGCCGTGAGGTAGCTTGAGGAACAACTGTCATGCATTGGGCTTGGACAAAGTGTCTTAGTTGTAGATATACGAAGAATTGTTGTCGAGGAATTGAAAACTCTTGTACTAAGTCCTCAAATTGTTTGAAGCGACCTCTGTGTATTAAATCCCCAGTATCTTTTATGCCATTACGTATCCATTGTGCAATTGGGGCATCTGGTAGAATTATTTGTATGGCAGAGAGAGGGCAATGTCGTTTATCAACAGAGACAATATGTCTGCTTACCACTTGTTTGTGCCACACTTGTGTTGCATGTGAAAGTGACAACAGTTCATATGTT
This sequence comes from Phyllomedusa bahiana, assembly GCA_025379985.1. Classification (NCBI taxonomy): domain Eukaryota; kingdom Metazoa; phylum Chordata; class Amphibia; order Anura; family Hylidae; genus Phyllomedusa; species Phyllomedusa bahiana. The sequence goes on along the minus strand of JAODAL010001195.1, from coordinate 228,617 downwards.
TTAGGGGTATCACCGCAGAGCATAGCTATCAAACAATCTTTGAAAGAACCTTTCGGAATCATAGAGTTTTCAATAGAGGTCCAGTGGTGTCCCTCAGGAAGATTCCAGAAGTAGTACAGTGGTTCTAATATTGACGCCACGTTATAGTGTAGAAGGTTAGGTACTGAAAGACCTCCTTCTGTTTTTTTCCGATATAGATGTTGCCTTTGAAACCGAGGTTTTTTTGCTCCCCATATAAATCTGAGTATTTGGTTTTGAAGGGTAGAGATTAGAGGGGCGGGGAAGATAAATGGTAAGCATCTTGCTATATATAAGAACCGCGGCAGGAGAAGCATTTTAGATATGTTTATGCGTGCTAGCCAAGATAGGGGGAATTGATTGAGTCTGGCAATCTCTGAGGTGAGAAAAGAACTGACCTCCTCCAAGATTTTATGAATGGGAGAAGTCAGATCGGGGTATCTGTTAATCCCTAAATACGGAACACAGGATTCAGCCCAGATGAACCGCAAGCTAGGAAGTTGACGTTTCAGCTGGGTTCGACAATGTATTGGTAATAAAGTGGATTTTGTAATGTTCAATTTATAGTAAGATATCCTTGCATACCTTTCCAATACAGTCAGGAGAGCTGGAATCGACAATTCTGGTTCACTACACATTATCAAAATGTCATCCGCATAGAGGCTAACTTTGTGCATTTCTTTATTGATCCGGATTCCTACAATATTTTTGTCCTTTCTAATATGTTCAGCTAAGGGTTCTGCACAAAGATCATAAATCAGCGGGGATAGGGGGCATCCCTGTCTGGTACCATTAGTGATATAAAAGTTTTTGGAGAGGAATCCTGACGAGTAGACCCTCGCAGAGGGAGAGGAGTACAGTGACATAATTGAGGAGAATATCATCCCTTCAAATCCAAATTTTTGGAGCACTTTCCTCATGTAGTCCCAGTTTATTCGGTCAAAAGCTTTCTCTCCATCTAAGGAGAGAAGCGCAAAGGGCGTGTTTTGTTTGGATATTATTTGGAGGATGTCTAGGACTCTCCTTATGCCATCTCTTGTCTGCCGGCCTTTCACGAATCCTACTTGGTCTCTATGTATTAGGAGAGGTAGGATCTCATTCAGTCTACTCGCCAGGATCTTTGAGAAAATCTTTATGTCAGAGTTTAGCAAGGATATTGGTCTATAATTAGTTATCTGATCTGTCGATTTTCCAGGTTTGGGTATGGTGGAGATGGTAGTGCAGAGGAGTTCTTCCGGAGGAGAACCCTTTTGTGTGATAGATTGAAATAAGTTGGCTAGGTGCGGTGAGAGTAGAGTATTAAATACTTTGAAGTACTCATTGGTAAGTCCGTCTGGACCGGGGGATTTATTACATTTTAAGTTTTGTATAGTCTTGCTGATTTCCATGTGTGTGATCGGCTGATTGAGTTTAGACAGTTGGGCGGAAGAAAGAGAGGGCAGGGCAAGGTTTTCTAGGAAAGAGTCTATGTCTGTGTCTTTTACTAACGATAGTGTGTGGTCGGTTTTAAGGTTATATAAGGTACTATAGTAGTCTGCGAAAGCGTTAGAGATTTGTCGGGGGTCGTATAGTTTGGTCTTAGAGGGGCCCATAATGTATGGTATTCTCGTTTTGGCTTGAACAGTTTTCACTCTCCTAGCAAGTATTTTGCCCGGTCTATCTCCCTGGAGGTAAAAATTCCAGTTTAATTTATTTAAGTAGGCATCATATTGCTGAAGGTGAATAACACTTAGTTGGGCTTTAAGTAAAGAGAGTTCTTCTTTGATAGATTGCGTAGGGGTAGTTTTAAATTGTGTGTCCAGTGACTTAATTTTATCTAATAGGTCATTAGTTTTTTTGTCCCTTATTTTCCTCTCTCTAGCCGAGATTGAGATGAGTATGCCCCTTATGTATGCTTTGTGGGCGCACCATAATGTTTCTGTTGAGGGGGCTGTAGGGGTATTTAAGTCAAAATATTCCGTCAGAGAGGAAGTAATCTCAGCGAGGGTTTTCGGAGATTTGAGTAGAAAATTATTAAGACGCCAGGGTGGGCAGAAAGAAGGGGAGAAGCGGTCACGCATGGAAAGGTAGATCGGGGCGTGATCTGACCAAGTCTTAAAGCCTATTTTAGAATCTGAGACCATTTGAAGTGCCTGTCTGTTCAGGAGGAAGAAGTCTATCCTCGCATGGGAATTTTTTGGTGCGGAGTAGTGTGTAAAATCAAGTTCTCCTGGGTGCGCGTATCGCCAAGGGTCATGCAGGTTTTCCTCTAACAGGAAATTCTTAAGTTCAGGAGTATGTCTATGTCCCCCTGTTGATTTGTCTTTGGTTTTATCTATTACTATGTTAAAATCCCCACAGATTATTAAGTTACCCTTAAGTATTTTTTTAGCTTTAGCTAAAGTGTTTGCTATAAAGGACTGTTGGCGTTTGTTTGGGGCATATAGCACCACAATTGTGTACCACACATTATTTAAGGTACATTGAACTATCACAAATCTTCCTTTAGGATCAATGACTGACTGATTCAAGGAAAAAGCAACTGAATCCTTAACAAACATAGATACTCCGGCCTTTTTTAGGTCTAGCGTCGCATGGAACGCCCAAGGAAATTTTTTATGTTTAAGTCGGAAGGAGTCTTTACTGCAAAGATGTGTTTCCTGTAGGCACACCACATCGGCACCCGACCCAATGACCTCTCTCCACAGAGTCGATCTATTACATGGAGAATTAAGACCGTTTGTGTTCAATGAAAGAAACTTGATCGACATGGTAACGACAGGTAGGACTAGTGGGAATCAACATAAAGCTACCATATGTGCCGTTGTTATGACTTAGATAAAGGTTGAGGCACCACGATGCATGGCTAGAACTAATTTCTATGAACTTAAAACCTTTGGCCAACCGAGCCAACATGAAAAACTGTGAGCAGGAATATCTCCAAGAGTTTTTGGAGATGTGTTGGGGGCAAGTTCTTGCCTAAGACGAAGTAACCTAGTGAGGGTCAAGTGGAGAGGCCGTGGGAACCTGAAGAAAAGAAAAGAGTATCTGCCCTAGTCTAACCAGGTAAGTCAGTCCTTAGTACGTGTTTTGGACCTCGTAGATTTCTCCGACCAAAGAGGAGTAATGGCTTCTGGACGACTCGGACCTTTCTTTTGTGGCGTCGTCGTAGATGGAGTCAAGAGTCCCCAGGAGAGCAGAAGATTCTTTGCTGAAGTTGGGGAGTGACACTCCGTGGCGAAGTTGTCTTTGAAGATCATTAGCTTAACTGGGAATCCCCAGTGATATCGGATGTTATTGTCTCTGAGAATCTTTGTGAAAGGTGTGAATTCCTTCCTTTTCAGCATCGTGCCTGCTGAGAGATCTGGGAAGATGGATAAGCTGGAGAATCTTTCAGGGAGTTGGATTTGGTGTCTCAGAGCTTTGAGGAAGTTGTCTTTAGTTTTGAAAAAGTGTATGCGGGCAATTACATCTCTTGGGACTGCTGTGGGGAGATGTTTCGGTTTCGGGAGGCGATGGATCCGGTCAATCAGTAGATCGGTTTGGGAGGCCTCTGGGAGCGCCAGTGCCATCATGTCTGTCATAAATGGAGAGAGAGCCTCTGAGGAGATTGATTCCGGAATACCTCGGATTCTAATGTTGTTTCTCCTGGATCTATCCTCTAGATCCAAGATTTTTGATGAGAGTCTCTGTACCTCCTCCTCAAGTTCAGCGTTCGCGTCGATGAGTAAGTTGTGCGAGGTGGTCAACTCAGTCATCTTTTTTTCAACGTGGTCTACTCTCCCTATAATTGCTTGGATGTCAGACTTCAGGTCAGACATTATTTGCTTGATGTCTTTGTGCAACGTGTCTCTGAAGGAGGTGAAAAGTTTTTGTCAGGTGTCTTCTATTGAGGAAACTTGATCAGTCATTTCTTGTTGTTCCAGGTCGACTGGTTCCGATTGAGGAGAGGGAACAGACAGCTGAGAAAAGGGATTTTGGTCTTCAAGAGATTGTGGCTTTGGCGAAGACTGTTGGAAAAATTGGGTGAGTTTGGTCGGTTTGATACGCTGTGCCCTTTTTGAGGCACTTCTCATTTTTGTTTGAGTACGGAACGGCATAGGGGAGAGTGCTCCTACAGATGATGGAGGTCTTGCGTTTTTTTTTTTTTTTTTTTTTCCCCCCTCCCCTTATTTTCTCGAATTTTCCTTTATTTGTCTGTTTCTTAGGTAGTACAAGATGCTAGTATTGACTAGGTATTTAGGTGAGGAGGACCTTATAAAGAGCCTCTTGACAATTGTACTCCAGCAGGGATCCGGGGGAATTCGCCTGTTGATCAAATATTCTGCATATAGGATTGGAGGTAGAGGAAACCAGGGCTCACAGTTCTTAAGATGTGATGAGCCACAGCAGGGGAGCTGAACAGACGTCCTGTGCCTAAAGTGGCCGTTGAGACCTCCCAGAGATCAGCAGGTATTAGTTTAGCAAAAGGTTAGTGCAGGTTGGAGCAGAGGAGTAGCGACTAAGAAGAGATAATAGGGCTGAATCAGAGTAGCGTTGAAGCAAACTGGATGTGGAGTTTGAATGAGGCTAGATTGATTCTTTAGCTTGCAGTAGGGCTCCCTGATATATGCTTCTATTGGGAGAGCAGTGGCTGTGTTAAGATGGCCGACGCCACATGTTAGCCTGGGAATGTCCCTGAGTAGCTAGCTTCCGGTTAATTCAGCTAGGCTAATGGCAATCAGCGTTACTCCAGGTTTTGCCCTCTGAGACCGGAGGAGACCGCCTGCTTGTGCCGCTTCTGGTAAGTAGTAACCGGGGTTTAATATATGCCGGGCGCTCTGAATGGGGTTTCCCGCTCTGGGGATACTCACGGAGCCTGAAGATCACCACCTCCGTTTGTAGCGGTGCTGCGGGGCAGTCCCTGTTCCCGGGTCTGAGGTGCGGTGTGATGTGTGACAGCGGGCAATCACCGGGGGACAGTCCTGATCCTCCGTTCACTCGTTGTTCCACGGGACGGGTGCTGTGCTGCGGATGTCGCTGCGCTGCTATACTCTCGCAGGTCTCGGCCGACAGCGGGTTTCAGGCCGCAGAGTGTCCCGTTCTCCTGCGCTTCTGCGGCAGGCTCCCGAGGGGATCCGGGGTATAGGCAGGAGAGTCCCGTGATCCAGGCACCTGTACTTATGGCAGGTGGAGGCAGTATAAGGTTTGTTCGGGCCGTTTTGGTGAAGGTTCCCACGGAGCTCTTCTCACACACGTCCTATTCCATCTAGGTCCAGGCCACGCCCCCCAAAATTACTCCCTTTTATGACATCAGGAAAGAAAGCCATCCGCTATATCAATATGGTAGCCACATGTTCTGCCTATTAGTAGAGTGTACATCTTGGACACCTATTCTACCAAATTCTATTGATTAAAGAATACTCAGGGGACCATGACTTAAGATTGCCCTGCACCAAAATCTAAACTTCCTTGCAAGGGTTAAAGGGTTTTTCTCATTAAAATTATAGTTTTAAACATGTATACAAAGGTAAATTATTATTAAATACATTACTGTTCTGATTTTACTTTGTTTCAGAGCTAGAGGATATCTTATCAACTGCTAATGTGCATAAGCTTCCCTATTTTGCCGACCAGCTCTCTCTGCTCTCATTGGCCCATTGCCAATGCAGACCATGGTGAGATCACACCCTACTGTGAGTTATCAGCAGTACAGGAGCTTCTTTATGTATGTTACGGACAAACTTTAACCCTTTAAAGCAAGGGTTCCCAAACTCCAGTCCTCACACCCAACCAATAGGTCATGTTTTCAGGATATCCCACGGAATGCACTGACAATAATTAAAGGAGTTTTATCGTTTGAGCTGTTCGTGCTGTTCTGCTAATTCTCTGAGATTGAGTTTGAGATCCAGGGGCGTGTCTCTCCTTCCAGGAGGCGTGTCTCCCCTCACTGAAGACCTGTGACATCATCATTCTGGGTTAGGCAGTAGAAGCAGAAGGGTGTCTGGATATAACAGCTCTGTAGCTCCTGCATGCTTATGTCTACAGCCTTCAGGCTTCACAAGCAGCTGTTATATCTCTTAGTTTACACACAAATTACACTGAAAGCCAGCAGCTTTTACTTCTAGTGGTGTTCACCCAAATTGTACTGACAACAGGCAGAGATCTTTACTCAACTACAAGGACAAATGTCAGCTTCAAGTAAAGATCTCTGCTTGCTGTCAGTGACATGTGAGTGAAAGCAATGGGGGGAGAAGCAATCAGCTTTGAGAGAAGATCCTGCTCAGCCTGTAACTAACTTGGGCTGATAATGTAGCGGTAGAGCTTTGCTCTTCCAATGAAGGGGTTTGGAATTCTAGTCCCTCCCAGAGTATTCCCCCCCCTAAATTCTACACATATGTAGAGAGACCTAAAATATATATGTCAATCTCTATAATGATATATATACACATACATAGCTCCCCCCCATATCATGTCTCATCCCCCAGAGTATATGCATTGTATCACATTAGTTGGAAGTGCTTGGTGTGACTGTGAGGATGGGACACTATATAGGGGAGCTTTGTGTGTATATATAAATAAAATTATAGATGTCTACATATATATTTTCATATCTTTACATATGTTTACAATTTCTAAAAGAAAATAAAAATATAAAACTACTGATGGGGCTTGAACTCCCAACCTCTCTGTTGCAGAGTGGATCAGCTAAGCACTAGACTACACAGACAGCTTGTACAAATGCTGTGTTGAATCCTTATGTTATACACTACAGATGATGATGTCATAAGGAGGCGGGGCTTGCATTAGATCTGAGGAACAGAACGCCCTCTTTTCAAAGTAGCAGCTTAAGGACTGGACCTGTGAGGAGGTGAATCAACCTCTTGGCAAAAGCCCTTTAAACAGGCAGTCATTGCCCAGATCATTCACCCTAGAGCTGGGAAATGTATATAGAGCCAGCAGACCTTGGTTTCACTATCGATTTTAACAGCTCAGAGGGGAGTAAACACAGAGTGTGCAGGCAGCCAATCACAGTGCAGGGGGCGTGGCCGGGGCGTTTCCTGTTTAGGGGCGTATCCCAACAGGTTGAATGAAATGTCAGCCAGCCAATCACAGTGCAGGGGGCGTGTCTAGGGGGCGGGATCCGACCAGGGGGCGTGGCCGACCAGCAACAGCAGAAATAGAACACAGATTTACAGAAAAGCTCATATCTGCTAAACCAAGTGACTGAGGTAATGCAAACCAATTACAAAAGTGCTTATTTTTACTTTCCCCATAATCTGAGACATGATCTTTGTAACGATAAAACCCCTTTAAGTCACCTGTGCAGCATAATTAAATCATTTGTGCACTGCTAAGGAAAGCCAGAAAACATGACCTGTTGAGGACTGGAGTTTGGGAACCCCTGCTTTAAAGCATTGTGGCCCTCTGTCTTACTGTTTAAAATATTCTGTTAGCACTGTCCCTCTAACAGGCTCAGTTAAGGAAAACAGAGCTGATATGCTAATAACTGCTGTATACCCGCCTATAGTCTAACCAAGAAGTAGGAGTCTAAAGCTGGCCATGAAGATAGGCTCTGCGAAACAGCTTGATGAGAAGACCCTTATGGGAGGAATTTTAGGGCTCAATGAAACTTTGCACCTAGTTAAGTCTCTGCAAGTCTTAGCACAAAGGATCTCCCATAAGGCCTCTATTATCTACATTGCTCTGTTTCATTAGTATAGAAGTTTCAATACTCAATATTGGAGCCAAACTGAAAGCAAGAGGTGAACATAGCCTAAGAACAGGGATGGTGCTGTGCCCTTAACAACTTATATTAAGAAAACACTTCAAAACATTTAAAGAAGTGTTCCGACAATTAAAAATGCTCGTTTGTCTGTTGTGGCATGATTAAAAATAAAAAAACAAGAAGCACACTAACCTCCTGGACGCTCTCGTTCCTTCACCGTGGCCATCCTGGTGATCCTGACAGTAGCTCTGTAAGTTCATTGTTCACATGACAGGTGCAACCAATCACAGGCCACAAAACTGTTGAAGCATGTGACTGCTGTGACCTGTGAATGGCTGCACCTGTCAAGTGGACGATGAGGCTCTGGTCACATGGCATAATTGCGGCGCGTACAGTACGAGCCACAATACGCTGGGATCAGCGCGTCCTTCTGAAGCACGGGGAGCTGGCAGCGTATAAATGGCACGTCACTTATCTACCCGCACATACAATATGATCGTATTGTACGGTTGGGGGGACGAGCTGTAATCCATAGTTCTCTATGAGAGCTATGGTTTACCGTAATTGCGCCGCGCATCTTTCCGTGTTTTAAGCGCAAATACGCAGCAAAATATATGCCAACTTTACACCGTGTGAACATACCCTGAATGTGCAGGGCTAGTGATTGGATAAATGGGATGGGTGCGGCAACGAAAGAAGAGCGTCCAGGAGATAAGCTTCTTGTCTTCTATTTTTCATCATGCCCAACAGACAAACCAGTTTGTGGAGCCATTAGAACAATATTAACTGGTTGAAGAAAAGTCAGTTACAGAAAAACACAAGTTTAGGTATATTGAAAAAAAAAGGATAATATCAAAAAAGAAGACAGCACCGCAGTTTCACCTTCGACACAATATATGAGTCCCATGCAAAATATACTTAGAAAAGATAAGTAGTATAATGTTGTACCATGTTAGCCATAGAAAGTAGTAACTGAGAAAAATAAGACATGGTCTGCACATCCATGTTATACATTGTTCTGTCACTGCTAGGCAGGTCCCTACACTAATAGCAGTAACACTACATGATGACCACCACCGCAGCAACACAAACACCCGCAAGAAGAGAGAAGCAGCAGCATAACAGAACCCCTGCTGTCAGTTTTAGCCCTAGGCAGTGGATCACAAAATCCCATAGGCCAGTGTTTCTCAACTCCAGTCCTCAAGACCCACCAACAGGTCAAGTTTTCAGGCTTTCCTCAGTATTGCACAGGTGATATCATTATTGTCAGTGCATTCTGCACAGGTGATATCATTATTGTCAGTGCATTCTGTGGGAGATCCTGAAAACATGAACTGTTGGTGGGGCGTGAGGACTGGAGTTGAGAAAAACTGCCATAAGCAAAGCAATATAGCAACAATACCAAAAGGAAGGTTAATAAAAGCTCATCTTTCCATGTTCACCCAGCAACAGACTGAGAAAAATTAGACAGTGACCTCTGCAGTCTCCTGATAATTAAAAACACTTGGGCCAAATGGGAGGAGTGCTGGCACCAAGGCAAAAAAAAAGAAAAGAAAATGAAGGCATGTATGAATATACCTTGTAGAAAAAAGATGTGGACTACACATCCATATGCTATATATTGATCTACTAAACAAAAAAAAGCATGAGGTTCTTAGCACACATTTTAAGACAACTTTGCTCTTCACGGCAACCTTTATTTTAGTAGGCCCCTACATTAGCACTTTCTGGATACCACTGGGGGAGCAACACAGCCTCCTGGAAGCAAGGGTTCTGGTCAAAATTTGTACAAAGAAACTTGTATTTCTTTTTTTGTAAATTTTGGGTGGAAATGTTGCCAAAATGTTGCATTGTTCTGGTTGACAAAGAAAATAGAAATTTTAGAGCTTTTTTTTAACCCTGTACATGTTTTGGCTTACCGTTTCTTTAAAGAATGGTTCAGCTAGGACTGAATGGAACTTTCAAGAGAAAAAGTCTTTTCAATAGTCTTTAACCACTTCAAGTCATAGCCATTTTTGGATTTTTTTTAAATTTATTTTTTTAATTTTTACTTTAACACTTATGATTAACACATGTATGATTTTTGGCGCCCAGGCATCAATTTTATTGTGTGCATTAGTAGTGTAGAATGCACCTGGATTTATGAACCTGTTCTACTGCAGGTCATAGACTAGGTGCTTTCCAGCTCCAAAACTCAGGCTCAGGTAAATTACTATTAATGGTCTGCCTGTTCTAAATGTTTTGCGCCTAGTTTTGCCATCCTCCCGTCAGAAATGTAAAATCATATGGTTGTGGTGCGACACACCTCCAGAACTCTCCCAGATATCAGGCACATTACAAAGTGCCGCGGGCGCCGATAATGCGCCTAATTTTGGAGTGCGCCTTATTATAGATCTAGAGAACAAGACTGCATCAGTTGTTGGGCTGAAAGGACCCCAGAGTTCTGGCACAGCCCCAGAGACGCAACTTTAAGCTCCTGGGCCCTAGTGCAAAAAGTTAAATGGGCCCCTAAAGCTACCATGTGCCACTTGCAATGCTTTTGTCTCCATATGGGGCAGAGGGGCTTTTGGGCCCCCTCAGAATGCAGGGCCCGGTAGCCACTGCTACCTCTCCACCCCCTATAGCTACGCCCCTGCACAGCCCTGTACATACATTTCACCCTTAGTCCCCCTAGGCTACTTGACCACTAGGAGGTACATTTGCTTATCCTATATACGATAGTACTATTGTACTGTCATATATAGACTTTTCATTCATAACCTAGTACACCCCTGCCTATGGCAGGTGTAATAGGTGTACATACCCGGCAGCTACAGAAGCCTGCATGAGACTTCCGACTGCCATGACAACTGATCGTCACCCAGCGATTATGTTGCGGGAGAGAAGGGGGTGAGTCATTCCTCTAGATGTCGCAGCTGCAATCACCGAGTGTCTAAACTGTAAACAGCAGGAATCAGAGCTGGGATCATTCCCTACGTCCAAATGCTTGAAGGGGTTGTGGTCCCAGGATAGACTTTTTAGGCTAGGTTCACACGGCTTAATTGCGGGACGTAATTACGCCCCGCAATTACGCCGTGTGGACGGGGGCGGGAGCGGGGGGCCGGCACCTCGCCGGTCCATTGACTTGCATTACCAGCGGCGCATATACGCCGCCGGTAATTCACATGTCACTTATCTCCCCGCCCGGCGGATTCGCCGAGCGGAGAGAGGAGACATAATCCACAGTTCTCTATGAGAGCTGTGGATTACCGTAATGAATGGGCCGTTTTCAGCCCATAATTTGCGCACTTCGGCGCGTAATTACGGACTGAAATACGGCCCATTTTAAGCCGTGTTAACATGGCCTCAACCCTCGCAGGTCGTTGTGCTAAACAGGTTGGAGGCTGCCAGGACGAACATATCCTGACAGAAGCCTCTTCTAAAGATGATGCACAAAAAATGTGCGCAGTTTGCTGAAGACTAAAGACATAATTTATTGGAACCATGTCCAGTGGTCTGATTAAATCAAGATAAACTTATTTGATTCAGTTGTTGTCAAGTGTGTGTGGCAGCAACCAGATGAGGAGTACAAAGTCAAGGATGGTGGGAGTGTCATTGTTTAGGGCTGCATGAGTGCTACTGACTGTGGAGAGTTACAGATCTTTGAGGGAACCATGAATACCAACATAAACTGTGACATACTGAAGCAGAGCATGATCCCAACCAGTAGGTATGGAAGTCTATAGGTCCCCCCAATAGGTAGGTAGGTATATAGATCCCTTATTAAAAATAAAATAAAAATAATACTCACCTCTCCCTGTTCCCCTGTTGATCAACTGCCTCCTTGTGTCCTGCACAGGCAGCGTAACTTCATTACATCAGTCACTGCCTGTCTGTGCTGTATACCCTGGTAGGCCGCAAGCCTGATTGTGACCCACCCGAATACTCCGCGGGGCAGGGAGCTTTCACTCCCCGCTCCACGGTAGCTTTTAATATTATGCACGTCCTGAAGATGCGCATACAGTTTAAAAGACCACCTACTGCAGCGGGCAAGAAGTCATCGACGCACCGGCAAATTGCTGGTTGGGGGACGTCACGTGGCAACCTTGTTTGGGGCATAAAACCGCCTGACAATGATAAGACTATGGAACTTGCAGCCACTAGATGTTATGATGGTGGATTCATTGAACAAGTTTGAGAAGGGTCTAGATCAGAGCTGTCTTCTCCATTGGGTACACTAGGCAGTTGCCCATGAGCAAAGCTGCACTAGACAGTCAGAGGTATGGTGATATTTGATCCTTGTACAGCAGTATTATTTGGTAACTGTATAACCATCATTTAGAGGTATCATACATTAAAAATAGTTTTATAGCTATTTGTACCGTATATACTTCATTTATATAAAATGTATATAAAATATATTATTGTAATACATATTACTAGAACCAAGAAACTCCACTGTTTTGCAGACACACAGAAGCGAACCAGCAGCATTATGCAGACAACAAAAGACACTGAATATATGAATTATTTTAAAGTACATTTCTGCTGCCTATAGTTTATATGAAAGTCTGTCGTCCTTTCAGCCTGAAAAAATGGCGCAGCCCTGTTTGTTATATTTTTAATTAGGCGCACTCCAGTATTAGGCACATTACAAAGCGCTCGCGGCACTTTGTAATGCGCCTGAGATCGGAGGGCATGCTGAAGGCGTGTTGCACTGCAACCATATGAATCTACACAGTAAATCAATGCGCATTACTGCTGGAAAAGGTAGACCACTTGTTTACCTGAGACAGAATTGTCAATTTGTAGCTAGAAAGCGCTAAATCTATGTCTCGCAGTAGAACAGGTTCATAGATTCAAGCACATTCTATGCTACTAATGCACGCAAAAAAAATCATACATGTCACCCTTAGCATACAAAAAATGTGAGGGCCCATCCACCAACATTAAGGTGGCCTCAATTCATGTGGGGCCTACTCAATACAAACAGCCTCACCTCTTTCGGTGACTTTTCTAGGCCTCCATACTTTTCAGGGCATAAGGTTCAAAGCTATACTCTGGCTATACGCTGGTCTACTGGAGAAAAGTGGACATGATTGGATCTGCTTGGGGGTGATTGAATGTGTGGCCTGACGTGGTATCATGTGCTAGGACAGGGTACAGTGTACCAATTTGCTGGGAACCCATAATGCTGTTAAGATGGACATGGCCAAGATGTATTAAAAACTATATTACAGGTTATCTTCCTAGAGTCTTTAGATGGCATATTCATTCAGGGATTTTTTCTGATTGCCATGTTGGGGACAGGAATTCTTCCTCTAGTATGAGGGCAATTGGCTTCTACCTCCTGGGAGTTTTTGCCTTCTTCTAAATCAAAAGAGAGGGGTTACAGATTGAACTTGATGGACCAGTGTCTTTTTTCTATGCAATGAACTATGTATTCATATTGATTTTCCACCCATATCTGCTTTAAATTGTTTTTTGCCATGATATACAATGATGGCATATTGCTAAGAAATGCCATAATTGTCTGATAGGTATGGATCCCACCTATGGGACCTGCACCTACCTCGGGAACATGCCTCCGAAACTCACAGCGCAGACAGGAGAGCCGGTCATGCTTTCGCACGGCTCTCCATTCTGTTCTATGAGAGTTCCAATCAGAACACCCAGGTATACCCAGGTATAGATACATCCAGATAAACACAACCTGGTGTTCCCACTAGAACAGTCCGGCGCCTACTGATGATAAGGCACCCCTTTTCGGGGCGATGTCCCCGTTTGTTCTGCATGAGTTTCATTAGGGACTGTGTTGAACAACCTTTTGGATCTGGTACTGTTTGAGGAGGATTTGATCTTATTGGAATACATCTAACCGTGAGTTTATCTGCATTATTATATGTGGTTTTGTATGCCCTCTGGTGCGTTACCTATTCTATGTTAGTGATTTTAGGGTGTAGTATCGATATTTTTAATGCATATCTATTAAAAGGTATATTGTTATTGGGATTTGTGTTTGTGCTGTGATTTTGTTTTGGAAACCCAATGTTGTGTATTTGGATTGCAGTGTTTTGTGAGTTCCAATCAGAGCCGAATGCACCACTTGACTGTACTTGGAACTCCCATAGAACAGAATGGGGAGAGACTGCATAAGCGTGGCCAGCTCTTCAGTCAATGCTGCGACAGGTGGCCATGTTTTCCACTCATGGCAGAACCCTTTTGAAGTTGTTCTAAGCATCTATTAATCATTCAGTAAATTAATATTTTCTGGTATTGTTTTCCAATCTTTCCACAACTTATTTCACACAGTGCCACATATTCTTTTGCTTAGATTTTTGTTGAAGGCACTTCCCTTCTGAAGGTTTCAATCTTGTTCCCCTTCACTCTTTCCTCCATGTATTTATGTACAGCGCTAAGGCATCATTACAAAATAGGCTGTCCTCACCACAGTTTGAAAAAGTTAACATTATAGGAAGAGGGGGAAAGAAAAGCAAAATCTTTGCCAAACCTGTAGTAAAGCCTACATCTACTTGTGTGTATGTATATATTTATCATTTTCTATCTGTTTCAATGCATGTGTAGTCTTAAAGGGGTGGTCCAGGAAAAAAGAAAATTTTATGTTATTTGGGATTGGGTGGTCCAAAACAGAAAAAACAAATACCTGTCTCCCACCGCTATCATTCCTGAGATCCCGGAGAGTCATTTCTCTTGACTTCTCATCCTAACCACCAGGAGAGGCTTGGACACCATTCACTTAAAATGGAGCGCAAGCCCCTCCAGTGTGTTGGTACAAGAACCCGAAAGCCAGCTAGATAAACATTCATTTTTTCCATTTGGTACCTCTCTAACTCCAAAGACTTATAATTTGTTTTTTAGTAGACATGCAATATTCCATAAGGAAATGCTTTCTGGCAGGGCTGCCATCAGTCATCTATTAAACGTTTTAGGGCCCCATTCAGCAAAATCAAATGAGGCTCCCACCCATTACTAGTTCCTATTTTTTAAAATATCAGTGGGCCCCTGTTTGATCAGGGCCCCTGACAGGAGTACTGCCCGTACTGCCCTATTGGCACCCTTGCTTTCTGGAGTCCTGACACCTACAACTTACAACACTCCTATTGACTAAATTTGATGAAATATAAATACATCAGCTAAAGCAACTGCTGTGGACATGAAACTGTGCATACTATAAAGCAGTTCAGTGAAAAGCTGCAGGATGATTCTGGAAATATCAATGTATAAAAATATTTTTAAAAAGGCTGCAGGAGCTATTAATCATGTGTCAGCTGTCCACCATTGTTTAGTGTGAACGAGGTTTAAATATCAGATGTGATAGAAAGTTTAAAGGTTACACTGACGGAAATACACAGACGTTTCAAGCAATTAGATTCAAACTTCAGCAACGCAAAGCCGGGAACGTGAAAAGCAAATCTGACAAAATGCTAATCTTTTCCATAAAAAGTGCCTTCTTCTTAACCACTCTGAGCTGAAGAAAAGCTGACACCGACGTTACGAGCCGCCTGTCTAACCAGACAAAACGATGGAGAAAATCTGCTTTCAAACAAGATCATAAATCGTGTGTAGTGCAGGGGACAGAAAGCAAGACACTGCTCAATTCATTTACTATTACTGGTCTGCTATGCAAGAGACAGAACCAAATTGGTCAAAGAATGGAAAGGTTAATGGCAACATGACAACCAATACTAAGAGATATTAGTTAGGTTTAAGCAAATCTTCTAACTTTCAATTGGTTTAGTAATTTACATTAGTTTTTGTCCTAGGCACCTGTTGTACTGTTTATTTATATGAAGATTTTTACCAGTTATAATAATTGTATGCAATCAATGGAGATTATTGTTTTATGACGATTCCAATATCTACTGTATGTTTCTGATTCTATGCAATAATATGGAGGTTTTGTTTTTTTTATTACATAGGATTCCATGTATATGATTTATTAACTGCTGTATTATAAATGTAGGAAAAAACTGGGATCTCTGAAGAGACTTAAAGGGATTTTGCCACCAAGTAAGTTCCTTACCTCTTATCTGCTCAGGAGAGAATATAAACAAAACATGCTGTGTCATGAACGGCTGCAGGGGTGAGAGGAAGGGGGATGAGCAGAGAGCGAGGAAGAAGGGAGCGTCTTCAATGTTTACTCAAATAATTACATTACAACCAGTGGATTCTCAATACAGCAGACAACCTCATACACTGCACTTTCTCCCCAGCCCCTTGCAAGCTCCTTCGTGTTCCCTATCATCAGATAAGAAGTGCAAACACGCAAGTGCGGCCAGATAAGCTCCTGTCAGTGTCCTGGTCGTGT
The DNA here is from genome assembly GCA_025379985.1 of Phyllomedusa bahiana. Classification (NCBI taxonomy): domain Eukaryota; kingdom Metazoa; phylum Chordata; class Amphibia; order Anura; family Hylidae; genus Phyllomedusa; species Phyllomedusa bahiana. The sequence goes on along the minus strand of JAODAL010001195.1, from coordinate 212,604 downwards.
CTAATGTAAACTTTCAGGAAACTAAGGGGAACTGAGCAATGCTGTAGCTGTCACAGGCTTCACTTTTTGTAATAACATATATTTAGGAAAGTGATTAAATACCCATTTTGGAGGATCCCACGTCAACATTACATCGTGGAAAAACCCCTTTAAAGGGGTTGTCTCACTACATTTATTCATCTTACCTCAGTCCTGTTTTCTTGATTTCACTTTGAATTCAGGGGTGTGTTAACTGTCTTTTACTAAACTACAGTAGAAACCAGGTCTGTAGCTATAGCAACCAGTGCTGGCAGCCTATCATAAGAGATTGAACAGGTCTGTAGCTATAGCAACCTGAGGAGCATATGCAGCCCATACAAGAGGGGATATTTCAGAATAGGCAGGACACTTTTAATGGACATATATTGCAAAGTGACTTGTTTTTGCAAGATCTTTAACATAAAAAACAATTCTGTAGTGAGAAAACCCTTAAAGGCCAAATGCACATTTTGTATTGTGGTGCAAGCCAGAGCCGCATCACAGACCACTGTCAGAAAGACAATGAGGAAGAGTGAAAGGAACGGTTGTTCTGCATAAGCACAATTTTATGAAGCTCCCACAACCAGTATACCGCCTCATTTTTTTTTCAACTGGTTCTTCCTTTATAAAAAAAAATATAAAAAAGACTGACCCAATACTCACCATTTAAGGCAGAGGATTGGCACCAACTATTCTTACAAAGAGCAGTGCTGATTGCACTATATATCACAGACACTTTTACAGTACAGATGGTGTCCACGCAGTTCTACACCAGAATGTAAAGATCCAATGCGGTCACCCACGACTATTGCTAGGCAGCCAACCAAACTCCTCAAGAATCTGCCTAGCGTGTTCTTCTGTTATATACAGAGTTCATTAGGTAGTCTAAAGAAATCTGAAATGTAAATTAAAAAATTAAAATAAAGTTTCCCTTTTAATGTATTATTCTTGCCTTTTTATATCAATGGCCCTCTAGATTCCTTTTGATGTTTTTATGTCATTTTTATAGGCCCTTAAAAGGGGGCCTATCCGTTACTTATTTTACTTGAGTGGGACATTGTATAGAAATGACCATTATGTTTTTCCTTGGTACATGTGTGCTATTTTAACATGGATAGTGTTGCACTTCAGTTGCTTGTCAATGTCAAATTAGACCTGAATCCAAGCAATTGGATTCAGGATTTGCTAAAACATCAACTGGGTTTTTACTGGCTCCTCGCTCTGCCAGGCTTTGTCGAAGGGAGAGTAATATTAGCTGCCTATGCCCAACTGCTCCAGAGGAAAGCTTAAAGTGGTTTTCCCACCAAGTAAAATTGATGTGAAAAGTTTACAAATTACATAATAAACATTTTCACCTGTCATCATTAAAAATTCTGTACCATTTTTCTTTTAACTGCTTTCTTAGTGAACCATAGCGTACAGCTAGTCTCCAGGGGATGCAGCCAGCTCCTCAGTCTGGGGGCGCACATGCTCAGACATCACCTCTCCTCTCAGACAGCTACTGTCATTTCCCTGCTTAGTAATCACACACACTCACTGCTGGCTGATTGTTTAACCCCAGGTGCTGTTATTCTACTCCTGTCCTCTGTATTTCTTAGTAATCAGTCAAATAGTGCATAGAAGCATATTTTCATTCCTCCTCCCAAAAAACTAACATATTTGGTTCCTGCAGAGATTTCAACCTAAGACCCTCAGGCTATGTCTGCATTGCAGTGATTTACTGTTGGATTTTTAAGCCGATTTAGAATCAGCAAAAATCCAACTGTAACGCATACCTATAGACTTCAATAGAAAATCCGAGTTGTAGTCTACACAGCTCTGACTTTCTTTTGTCGGATTTTAAATCCAAAAACTGGCTCAAAAAACGTAAAACATGCTCTATAATCCGCCATATTTTACTATTACGGTTCAATTGAATGGGCTGGCTGTCATTCGCAAACCGCGGCAAAAAATGGGCCAAAAACCACGAAAAAAAAGCGAAAACCGAGTGTAAAATACTGGTCAGATTCTAAGTAGAATTTGAAAAGTATTTTATCCTCTGCCGTGTGGATGTAGCCTTATGCTGAAAGGCAGAAGTGCTAACCACTCAGCTACAATGTAATTACTCATAGCTCTTTGTTTTTTAGGTTACTTGACTTTACATAAACAGACCTTGCTGAGAGCCTCAGGAGTGAGCACCCTGTGGGGAAAGGCATGGTGATGTCAAGCCTGCTGGGTCACATGCTATGCAGTTCAAACAAATTATACACGCCCTCTTTTGAAGAGAGGAAAGCAGGACATAAAATGCCTTTGTGGTAAAACTCTTTTAAGCTTCCATCTATGATCAGGGGACTACTTTTCCTTTATCTTGTATATGCAGGGAAGCAGTACTGACTGCAGTGGGGGCTTTTGCTGCTAGTGTAATCCTTCCATCTTTCAGGACTGCTTATTCCACCCTGATATTATACATAAAGTATTAGTCACTCTATGAGATATATTACCATGCACCATGGATGTTTGCTTGATGATCAAAACTACAAAAGTGTTTGCACCATTATAATGAATAGTTTGGTTTCTGGAGCAATCAATTGTTATAGCTGATCAAAAAAATCAGATTGTGGATTGTGTTTGTTTTTTTTCTGCTTTTCTATGCGAACATCACTTGACTTTCCTAATAAAATGTCCCCTCATTTCTGGTAAGGCTGCAGGTATAATGCTCAGAAAGGGTTATAAATGTAGACTGGTTATGACTTACAGTGATAATAATTTAAATGGTTTTCTAGCTGTTATAACAACATGCATCAGTGTTTGATCACTATGACGGTGACAGTCTTTTCCACATAATAGGGAACAGACAAGTTAGAAAACAGGTAGCAGGAACTTATTAGCAGATCCTCAGAGCAGACCCCGGGGAGGGGTAGCAGGAACAGAACATGTCTATACAGAAAACACGGCATATGGGCTGCGTGGCAGGAAAGGGGGTGGTATCTGCTTACTAATGGTGTATAGAGGGAGCAGCCCCATACGACTGTACAATAGAGTACATGATGGAGGGCAAGATAGGGATGGGGGGGTGATATTTAATTATTGATGGTAGGAGACAGCAGCATATGGCTGTACAGCAAAAGAGTGCATCATGGGGGGACATGATAGTGATAGGGGTGATATATGATTACTAATGGTGTATAAGGAATCAGCATCATATGGCTGTACAGAAATATAGTGCATTATGGGGAACATAACAGGGATGGGGATGATGTATGATAACTTATGGTGAATAAGTGGAGCCAGCAGCACATGGCTACACAGCAATAAAGTCAGTACATTATCGGGGCATGGCAGGAATGGGGGTGATGTATGATTACTGATGTTGTATAGGTGGAGCAGAAGCACATGGCTTCAAAGCAATAAAGTACATTATTGGTGATATGGCAAGGATGGGGGTGATATATGGTTACTGATGGTGTATAGGTGGAGCAGCAGCATATGACGGTACAGGAATAGAGTGCATTATGGGGAACATAACAGGGATGGGGATGATATATGATAACTTAAGTGAATAAGTGGAGCCAGCAGCACATGGCTACACAGCAATAAAGTACATTATGGGCGGCATGACAGGAATAGGGGTGATGTATGATTACTGATATTGTATAGGTGGAGCAGAAACACATGGCTTCACAGCAATAAAGTACATTATGGGGGGCATGGCAGGAATTGGGGTGATGTATGATTGCTGATGTATAGGTGGAGCAGCAGCATATGGCAGTACAGCAATAAAGTACGTTATGGGGGGCATGGCAGGAAGGGGGGTGATGTATGATTACTGATGTTGTATAGGTGGAGCAGAAGCACATGGCTTCAAAGCAATAAAGTACATTATTGGTGATATAGCACGCATGGGGGTGATATATGGTTACTGATGGTGTATAGGTGGAGCACAAAAACAGAGAAACAATCCCACAATGCAGGGATAAGTACCGTTCCCCAATAACACGTTAACTATATCAGATAGGGAGAAAAAACGAAAAAATTACTTTTATTAAATATATGATTAAAATGTAAACACCAGGCCGAAAACAGACAAGGAGTGCACTCAATAGAAAATCCCTACAAAGTCTATATGAAAACCTAACCTGTCAAAAAAACGGGATGATCGTTCCAACAAGGACGCTCCCGTACGGAACCTAACCCTTACACTAATCTGACCCTATGCACCCCATGTCCCAACATGTTTCAACCCTCCCAAGATGTCAAAAAAATGGTTTCCTCAGGGGACAATTTGTAAAGGGAGAAGAATATATACAGGGGGTCTATATAATCATAAAACAAGGGTATTACAGAGTATATAGTCACTAATAAAACAAGGGTATAAGAGACAGGAGGATGTGGAAAGTGCACCAATAATACCAGCACCACACACCTCAAATGAACACCCAAATTGTGCACCTAAACATAAAAGTAAAATATGCAGCCACAACAAGAATGATAATACCTAAGGAGTGTGGTATCAATAGTCCAGAAAAGATAATTGGACTCAAGAGTAAACTTATGTCACAGGGAGACTTACAGACCGCACAAGGGGGAAGTGTCCACCGATAGTGATTGTCTCAATAACAAGACACTCACTGATGCCAAATACAGTGTCACGACATCTTACCAAAACATGGCAATATCGCCTAGAATGGACAAGTTTATCTCAAATGGTGGATAAGAAATCACCTGCAAGTCCTTCCACAGATGTCCGGTAACGGCAATCAATGCCGTGCCTGCGCACGTTACCAACACTGTCCCGTGAAAGCCAGTACGCCCCGTGCGTCCCACACTCCAGGAAGCAGCTGCTGAGAGACGCTGAAAGAAGGTGGAGTAGCAGCATTTGGCAGAACAGGAATAGAGTGCTTGATTGGGTGTATTACAGGGATGGGTGTTATATCTAATAATTGATGGTGTAGAGAGAGAGAGCAGCAACACATCTGCACAGAACTATAGTGTGTGGTGGGGGCAAGGCAGAGATGGGGGTGATATGATTACTGATGGTGTATAGGTGGAGCAGCAGCATATGGCAGTACAGCAATATAATGCATGATGGGGAGCACCACAGAGATAGGCGGTGAAATCTGTTTTCTGATGGTGTATAAGGGGAGAGGCAGCACATGGCTGTACAGAAATAGAGTGCATAATGGGGAGTATCACAGGGATGGAGGGGTGATATCTAATTACCGATGGTGTATACAGAGAGCAGCAACACGTCTGCACAGAAACATAGCGTATGATGGGGGCATGGCAGGAATGGGGGTTGATATCTTATTGATTGTGTACAGGGAGAACAGCAGCACATGGCTGTACAGAAATATAGTGTATAATGGGGAGGCAGGGATGGGGGTTGATATCTTATTGATGGTGTACATCTGTTTTCTGATGGTGTATAAGGGGAGAGCAGCAGCATATAGCTGTACAGCAATAGGTGTATGATGGGGGAGGCAGGGATGGGAGTTGATATCTAATTAATGATGGTGTATGTGGGAGCAGCAGCATATAGCTGTACAGCAATAGAGTGCATAATGGGGGCATGGCAGAGATGGTGGGTTGATTTCTGATTACTAATGGTGTACAGGGGGAGCAGCTGTACATGGCTGTACAAAAAAGATGGAGGTGATATCTAATTACCGATGGTGTATAGAGGGGGCAGCAACACGTCAACACATTGCATGATGGGGGCATGATAGGGATGGGGGGTGATATCTGAATTTTAGGGTTTGAAATTTTTAAAAAATACCGGCGGATGTATATCCATTTTTATAGTGCAAGATGGGGGACATGACTGAGGTGGATGGGGTTATCTTTTTTTCTGAGGATTTTACTAGGGGGAATTTGAAAAAAAGTATCCCAAAAAATAAAAAGGGTTAATGGTGGCAGGAAGGGGAAATGGGTGGCGAAAATCTCTTTTAGGGTTTTAAAAGGGGAAGGGCTTTAGCCATGGCGGGAAAAAAATTTACAGTGTATGAGGGGAAGGGAAGGGCCCAGATGTGGGGGGTGGGGTATGTGATTACTGTGATGGTATATGGGGGGGAAAGTTTGTAAAATCAGCCCAAAAAAAAAATTGATCAGGGGGCAAAAAAGAATTTTTTTTAAGAAAATTTTATGCGCTAAAAATTTATTTTTAAGAGGATTTTAAGGGGTTTTCTCACCTCACTGTTTCACGGGTGCCCACAAACAGTTTTACACTAAATCTGTCCCCTCGGGGCTTTTGGGTTTTGGTTATATTGCATTTTAACATTTTTTCTTCCCCAGTAACTAGTTTGCCCCTTTACTTTGACAAGTGCAGGAGATGTTATCTTCATTAAACAAAAGGTACATGTGCTGTGAGGACAAAAAACTATTTCTTTTTTGAAAACCCAAAAGCTAATCTTGTTAGAGAAAAAGTTTGTTCGGGATTGAGAGGTGAGCTCTGCCCTTTTCCTTTGGAGGTGAGTCACTCCTGCCTTAAGCTCTTGCTATAATCAAAAATAACAGAGTTATGGTCAGGGCCCAAAAAAAAACCGGTGTCCCACTAAAGAGCACATAAAACATTTTTTTGTAGGGGGAAAAAATAAATCAATTATCTGCCCCTTCTTGTTGAAAGCTTATCTCTGTAGTGAGAAAACCCCTTTTAAAATTTTTTAGGGGGGTTTGAAAACTCCCTCGGAAAATTTCTGGTTTTTTTCCCCTCCCCGGGAATTCCATGCTTTCAGTGGCAAAATACATTGGCCCACATTTATCAACAGTGTCTAACTGTAGGACAGTTTTAAGTTGGACTAGACAGTCTTACAATGCGCTACATTTATAAATAGTTTTGGAAAAAAATCGGGCCCACTGTTTAAAAAACTGTTTTGGTTCAAAAACCTTTTCACCTTTAATTTGGGTTTACATTTTATGCCCCCCCAAACTGTGTCAAAAAATTTTGGCACATTTTTGGGTGAAAATTTAAGGCCCTGCCCCCCTTTACAGGAAGCCACTCCCATTTTACTGAGGCCACGTCCCCTTTGTTGGATGAGGCGCAGAAGTGTCTGAAAACTGTCTAAAAGACATAGTAAAATGTGGTGTAAAGCATGTAAGATGTTATTTTTGGCGAAATTTGTGCCAAAAATTTTGACCCCTTTGGGGCCTTTAATTTGGTGTAATAATTTTTGGGTGCCAGCCCTAAAAAAAAATTTTTTTAAAAAAAAAAATTTTTTTAAAAAAAAAAAGGTGTATGAGAGGGTAACATTAAAATTTGCAGGGGAAAAAAACACATTTAACACAATGTTTGGGGGATTTGAAGGGGGAGTGTGGTAAAAAACTTTTTTACATCCTTAGAGGGTGTACAGGGTACATGACAGGTATGAGTGGGAAATTTGTCCTTATTTTGTGCAAAGGGATTGGGAATAGCACAGGGACATCTTTAAATTTGGGTGTTCCAAAAAAGGCAAATTTTTTGTGCGTCAATTTTTAGCTATAAGCTGAAACCTTTTTACGGATGAGGAGGGTTGGAAAATTGTAGCCATTCCTGGTTTATTTCTATGGGAGTTCCAATTTTAACCCTTTCCCCCACTTTCTTTTTTTAAATTTGGGACTTCCATAGAAATGAA